>VXAU01005463.1:303775-346042 GCA_013399695.1 Formicarius rufipectus | reverse complement strand
CCCCCTCTCCGGCTCCATATTGGCGCTGCGAGCCTGGGCACAAAATGGAGGTAACGGGGAGTGCGCCCAGACGGGCGAGGGGCAGGCCGGGCCAGGGCAGGCCGGGCCAGGCCAGGCGGCTCTTCGAGCTGGAGCGACTCGATCTTTGCCTGAGCCTCCACACGCGGGCGGGCGGGACGGCGTGGGGCCGTGGTGGTGGCGGGGGGGACACGTCACGGAGCCCCTCGCGGTTCCCGCGGCCGTCGCCTGCTTGTAGCGTCGCTGCCGCTCAGCAGACCTGCTTCCCCCTGCGGCGCGGCGCGTTATTCCGCAATGGCGCGGACAGGAAGAGGGAGGGAGCGGCAGAGCCGGCGCTTCCGCCGCGCAGCCCCGCGAGCTGCGGCCGCCATTTCGCGGCGTGAAGGCGAGACTGGCGCGGCCCTCGGGCCCGGGCAGGGCTGTGCGCAGCGAACCTTCCGCGGCGATCCCGGGCACGCCGAAACGCTTGTGCACGGGTTCGGGCGGGAGTAGGGAGAGGCGAGCCCCGCACATGCGTGTGTCATTGTTCTGCCCTCCCTGTGTTGTTCTACCCACCCCCAGCCCGCCATTCAGGTTACCCGGAGTAGTGCGCCAGAGGTAGTTCTTACACGTCTATTTTCTTCAGAATAGACTCTTAAAGCATTGAGATCGTTTAGTGCAGTACGCTGCTTCTCGTAGAGGAATGGTGGTACATGTTGCATCGCCTTTCTAATATCCCTCACTCTTTCCCAGAGGGGTATAAACACATGTAGCGAGCCTTTACTGCCCGGAGAGGTGGCGGGAAGGCAAAGTACCTAGGTCTCTTTGCCAGCCACACGTGCCCGAGAGCCACGACTTTCAGTGGCATTCAGCCGTTATCTTGCTATGCAGCAGGAAGAAGCAGCAGTGTACAAACCTTGCTTCAGATACACTAAACCTGATTGAGGCCGAGGTCAGTTACAGACTAGGGCAATCATCCCCGCCCTGCCTGAAGGGAAATAGTCATTATATTCCCCTCTTTGCTTTTCTTTCCTCAAAACCTAAGGTTTTTTTTCCTCAAGTATTTCAGAGTGTGGTGAGTAAAAACAGTTCAGGTTTGTGGTATTTATCTTTACTCCCTTCTTTGCAAGATGACACCCAAAAACATTAAGAGAAGCCAACAGATCACACTAGTTTCTGTTCCTACATTAAAAGCAGAGAAGAAATTGGATCCCTCAGCAAAACAGCTAAAAATAACTTTTCCATGTAAGCAATTGTTTCAGCAGCTTCAGGATCTAACTGGAGGGGATGATGTGTTCTAAGCATTTAAACATGCTTCAGTAAAGCTTGGAAACCCATCACATAAGAAATTAAGCGTTTATCTTGGAGTTCTTTTGGAGGCAGAGATTCCTATTGGTGTTGGGAGCAAACTACCAACACAGAGCTGAAAGTGAATTGTTTTCCTGCTTTAACTTTCAGGTTTAGTACAGTATACTTAGCTTGTGCACTTTAGGTCTAACTTCAGCAATTTACAGAAAAGGTCAGTACACCTCCCTAGCATTCTCTAGGTAAAATTCTGTCTTGGGAATGTCTATTTCACTACTTCTATCAGAGATACTGCAGCATTGTAAGTTCATTTGAGTAATGAGACATCTGGTGACTTTTTGTCATTATAACTTAATAGATTTGCTCTAGACTATTTCCACTTCTGAGTTGCAGTATATAACGTTCACTGGTAGTTTAACTAGCATTTAATGATACGTGTGTTCAACCTCAGTTGATGGTGTGCCTTAGTAAGACGACGTCATGGGCCGCAGAGGCCATGCCTTGGAGCTTTATGTTGGCCCACGTTGAGCCTCACTGGGGGAATCAGCAGGTGACAAAATCAGAGTAGGATTGCACACTTTCCATTACTGATAAAAACTATTTAGATAAATTCTTCCCTTCCTAACCATTCCCAAAGTTTTGTTTTGCCATATAGCTGATTTATAAAAAGCTTTTGAACTGTTAATGTTTTGTTTTATATCTCCCCTGTTTAAGAACTGAACAGCTTAGTTGAAGCACATGATACCCTAATACATCGTAATTCAAACTGATGTTTGATTTAAAGGATTTCAAGAGCAAGTTTAATATTGTATGGAGAGGAAGTGAAGATAATACAAACACTTTGATATGACTTAAGAAAACCTTTAAAATTGTTAATGCCTTAAATCATGATACTCAAAGATTTCACAGTTAAATTTAACTTGAAATTGAATTTTAACATGGAATTCTATTAATTAATAATTTCCACTATGAATAACAGCACATACTGGTCATCAGTAGAGACCTGTGTGCCTTTTCCTATGCAGTATTTGCCTGAAGAAAACCTTAAAAAAAAACCAAACCAACACCTACAGAAACTCGCCTTATCTTGTAAATATCTATGGTTTTAATGCAGCACAAGAGTAGTTTTATTGTAGTATGTTATGTAGTGTATAGAGACTGTTCTAGTGTTTGAAGAAGCATCTAAGTTAGTGTTGAATTGTGGACAAAGATACCAACACATTGATACTAAGACAAGTAACTTAATCATCTCAGAAAATATTAAAGAATAAAGGCTATAGGGAGCATAATTTTTTTGGTTTGAATATGTAGGTAATCTGGATGCAAAAGTAAAGCAAATGTCTAGTGCTATAGATTGCTGAGGATCAGCTGTTAAAATTTCCGATGTAAATTCCATTATTCTTAGTGGAAAATGCTGCTCAGTACAGAAAACACTGCTGGTTTGGTGATTACAACAGGCTACACATAAGATAGTTCTTATAAGCAGTATTTGCAAAATGTTACATGTTTGGGGGCTTAAAATCCAGAGAAGTAGAATTTATGTAGCGGTTTTGAGTAGCAAAGGTGGAATTTCCTTACCTTGTAGCAGCTGTATTCAGGATAGTTACGTAAGACAGTAATAGATGGAGTTTTTCTACAGATTGTTGCATCGAAACTAGTTACTCCAATCAGTTGTAAAAGGATACTGGATGTTCCTTCTGTAGCTCTTCATAATTGTCAGCAAAATAGGCTGAGTATTTTTAAGCTTTTAAATACTTAGATTTTTGTTTTTTTAAATACTTTCACCCATTTCCTCCTGTAAAGTCACACCAGTACGCTTCAGCCAGAGAAGGCCCCGTGTCACAGGATTTGGGGTAAGTACTGACTTAGCCAACCTGTTTTCTAGGTTTTCTAGATCTGAAAGAAAGGCTGAGTTTGAGTACCCTTCCAAAATGGCTGCTATTAAGGAAGAGAGAGATGTGGAAGACTACAAGAGGAAAGGAAGACGATCCTCACAGGTGAGAGGGTTGCTTTTTTTGTTAAAAAAGTAGTTTTAAGGGGGAAATATTAAGAAAAAGTTAACCATTTCTATCTGATATATTAATAAATAGCACCTTTTTTTTTGTACCTTCATCCCTGTCTTAGCAGAGTAAGTTTAAATTGCAGTTTATTGTTTCCAGTTTTAAGGGGTGGGGTGTTAAGCATAATGGGGAAATTTTGCTTTTCTAGATTTCTGTTATGACAAAACCTGTTAAATACATGATTGTGATAAAACCAGGTGTAATTATTAAATTCATGCATCCTCAGAGTATCAGCAGGAACTTGATTACTTCGTATCTTCAAAGTCCTGTTTTTAGTGGGAATGAAGACAGGTTCCTATTTTCTTTTTTTTTCCTTTTTTTTTTTTATTTAAAAAAAAATGGTTGCCTGATAGTCACTGCAAATGAAAGCGAGCTGTACTAAGTAAAAATAACTGTTTTCTTTTGCTTCTAGCAGAAATACCGTAGACTGAATAAGGTGCGTAGTATAGAGAAGATGTTGGGGCTGTTTCTGGGAGGATGGGAGCTAGTTACTTTGGGGCAGGGTGTGGAAATGGGAGGGGGGAAAGTTCTTGATACCCTCCAGAAAGTAACTTTAAGATCAGCAAAAAGGGTATTAAATATGCTTATATAGCTTGTAACTGAGGCATTTTCTGATTGTTTATTTGAATTTGCTTGCTTTCTAACGTTTTTTCAGGATGCCTGAATATTTTAGCTAGTTGAAACCATCTTTTTTCTGGAATGATACACTACTGCAATGTGGGAGGGCCTATACACTTGAATTAAGAACAAACTGTGTCAGAGTTGCATGCGTCTGGTAGGGTATGGTTATTTTGTATTGAACTGTGGTGTGTAAGGTTCTTCTGGAAGGAATGTTGAAACTCTCACTGATTTGGACTTTGGATAGAGTGTAACTGGGGTCGATCAGACACATACTAAAGAAGCTCTTGTAGTTCACAAAAGTAGCTTGCCCTGGAATGATCTTAAAAACTACTGAGTTTCTAGAAAATGTGTTTCACAGAGGTGCTGAGGCCACAGTTGCCTGTAAAGCTGTCTGGTTTCAGAAGACAGTCTGGGATTGTACTGCCCCTGTGGTCTCAGGTTTAGCCACAGCTGAGTGTAGGTGTGGTGTCAGGCATTTTGTGGACACCTGGTGCTGCTCATGGAGGGATTACAGTGCAATGGAGGGCTCCACCTGAAACCTCTGTCTGTAAGAGAAATACTGCAGCTCCAGCAGGGTGATTTTTCAAAACCCCCCTGCCATGTGAAATTTCACTTGATGGTGACCTCGGGGTAGAAGCAGTGTGCATCTGCAGCAGCATTGTCAGAAGGTGTCGGGATTTCTGCAAATGGGAGGATTTTTTCAGGAATGCCCGGGGATTCTAGCTGCCATCTTCCCCTCAGGAGAGGAGCAGTTAGACTGCTAAGGGTTTTGGTGTGTCCTGGGAGCCAGTGGTTATCTTTGGCTGGCGGGGGAGGGCGGTCTCCGCCGCACCGGGCTGTCCCTGCGCTCCCGCCGGGCCGGGCCCGCCCATGGCGCCACTGCGGCGCGCGCCCNGCCCCCCCCCCCCCCCGCCGCCATATTCGCGGGGCAGCCGCGGCCGCTCACAAAATGGAGGCGGCGGGCGCTGCGCAGAGCCCTGTCTGCGGGGAGGGGGGGCCGCCGTCGGGGCACCAAGGAAAGCGCCCCGCATCCGCGGAGCCTGCTAGTGTGCTTGGGAGGCCCTTAAACAGCTTTGGTGGAGGAACAAAGCGTCTTGACGGCTAAAGGCAGACTGGACGTTCTCACAGCTACACTCCCCGCCCCCGACCAGAGGAGCGCTGCGAAATGGCGTGCTGACCGGCAGGGTCAGCTGAGTAGAACGCAGCCTGCTGGTTGTGTCGGAGCAGTGTGGTAGTTACACTGAGGAGGAAGGCAGAGAGGTTTTGCACAGGATTTGCTGCCCAGGGGAGAGACTGCTGGTCTGACCAATTTCCGTCAGAACGACAGAGAGCACAGTATCTTGTGTGGTACAGGACAGCACTGAAAACCCCAGTGAGAACAAACTGCCTAAAAAAATTTTTTTCCTAAGAAAATGCTGGATTTTATTCCTCTTTAAAGTTTCTGTAACATAAATATATCCTGAGGATAATTTCTCTCCAACAGAAGAGAGAAGCTGTAACAGCAGGTGTTCTTTGTGTATGAGAACAGCTGTTCATGTGCCCATACTAAGCACAAAGGGCTTCACTTTCAGGAGTGATGTGAAAAGTTGTATGGTCATTCTTTTGTGGTAAAAGCAGTCTGAGTTGTCAGCTGAAAGCCCTCATACCCTTGAGGGTTGTCAGAGAACTGCAAGAAGTTTGTCCAGTTTTTCCTTACATAGGTTTTTTTTGTTCTTGCGGTAGTTCAAACTACTGTTTGACAAAATAAATTTCCTTTGATATGTGTAAGAGAGTTTGAAACACGTAGAGCTCCCAGCTTTAACATAACCCAGCTAATAATTAGGTATTTCAGTAGGTTTAAAAAAAACAGACCAGCAACAGGGAACAGTGCTTGGCCTAAAACAGTTTCTATATGCAGTAGGTGTGTTATCTGGTTAAAATGTTGAGTTTACATGTAGTTAAAGGGAGGGTTTTTTTAAAAAAAATTACAATGCTTTTGTAGTCCAGACCACATAGAAGAGCTATACTTTGTAGTAACAGAGTCATTGACTATTAATCATTATATAATGTTCCTGTAGTTACAAAGCCTTAAATAGAAAGCTGTAACTGAGAATGCTAGGGCAGTTTCTCACAAAGTTTAGCAGGTATAAGGGCCGCAATTTGCTTCCCAGCCAGCTTTTCATAATCTTAACTTGTTGTTTCGTGTAGTTGAACCTGAACATTATAAACCAACAATTTCCTAAAGCACTGTATGATTCAGACAATCTCACTCAAAGGGATGTACACCTTCCTGGCCAGCCCCTAGCATTGTGGCAGAGGTTGAAGCACTTCAGGTTTGAAGCAAGATGTCTATATGTAGAAGTCTGTAGCTGGTTTTCTGTAGTTCACCTCCCAGGATAATGCTGCATCTGGTCTGTTTTAACGCACTGCAGCAGAAACAGTGAAGCCTGTTGCGCATTCATGCTGCAGAACTGAAGTCATACACAGCATAGCTGGCCAGCACCTTCTTACAAAGTGTTACACTCGCACAGAAGTACCTACTTGCAAAACAAGACTTTTGTCTGGTTGCTTTTTTGTAAAACTTCCCTTACAGTGGGAGAAAGTTTTAAAGTAATTTTTCATAAAATGTCAAAGTTGTGGGGAAATTCCCTGCCTGAATTCAGCACTGTTAAGAGAGCAGAAATACAACTGTGCTTGTAAGCCCACTTGAATCTTGCTATAGAGCTCTTGAGTCCTGAAAATTTGCACATTTTAAAATGTACCTGGTCATATATAGGCAGTGTGGTCAAAAGTTTCAGTTGAAGTCACTTGTTCTGTGATGCTTTTTAAGTTACCAATCTTATGCCAGTACTTCTACCCATTATTGGTCATATATATGTTATTCAAGGCATTTTTTTATCTAAAAGACATAAGTCCCTGTTGCTTCGCATTTGAAAGGTATTTCCCATAACACTTAAACGCAAATTGCTATCCTACTTATGTGTACAGCAATTAGAATTTTATCCAAGTACAAAACTTACAGTTACAAACTGATGCATTTCTGCAAAATGCATAAAAATAACCTTTCAAAATGGATATTCTCAAGGACTTAGACACTCAGTTTGAACAATAACCCTTTTTTCTTGTATGCTGCTTCCTTAAGTTTTTTATAGTTGTGATTACATTTTGTAAACTGTTAGAACTTACCTTTATCTATCAATGCTTCATCGCTAGTCTCTACAGAGCAATCTGCAACTCAAAGACAGGCATAGAATGAATGCACTTCCAGGGGGTGGGAAACAACCAAGTTATTTAGTATGTTGGAATCCCTTTACTGTTTGCATTTGACCACTAAGTTGTTACTAGTGTTTTAATTAAAAATCACACCTCATTAATTTTTTATTATGCTCCTGTCTATGCCCATTAGAAGTCATTGTTTTATGTAAATGTATTCCACCTATCTGTAGTTATTATGTGCACAGATAATTTTTAGTAACTCTGTGAAATTGTGATTCATATTCAAAATATGTTTTCTGTTTCTGACTTTGTAGGGCCATGAGCCGAAGGAACCAGAGCAGTTGAGAAAGCTGTTCATTGGAGGTCTGAGCTTTGAAACAACAGATGATAGCTTGAGAGAGCACTTTGAAAAATGGGGCACACTCACGGACTGTGTGGTAAAGTGTCTAATATGAGTTTGTGCTTTTGAAAGGGAATGGGTACTTAATCTGGACAGAGGTGCAGAGTACCCCCTGTGTTTTTGCAGGTGATGAGAGACCCACAAACGAAACGTTCCAGGGGCTTTGGCTTTGTGACTTACTCTTGTGTGGAGGAGGTGGATGCTGCCATGAGTGCTCGACCACATAAGGTTGATGGGCGTGTGGTTGAACCAAAGAGAGCAGTTTCCAGGGAGGTGAGTTAGTGTTTCAGTTAACTGTATTTCCTGATCTTTTCCTGATAATTTAAAGCACTGAACTCATTTTCGGCGTTGCAGGATTCTGTAAAGCCTGGAGCACATCTCACAGTAAAGAAAATATTTGTTGGTGGAATTAAAGAAGATACAGAAGAATATAATTTAAGGGAGTACTTTGAAAAATACGGCAAGATTGAAACCATAGAAGTCATGGAAGACAGGCAGAGTGGAAAGAAAAGAGGCTTCGCTTTTGTAACTTTTGATGATCATGATACAGTTGATAAAATTGTTGGTATGTAACTCTAATGAGAAATTACAGGATAAAAGTGTTAATGTAAGACTTGGGAACAGTGGGGGGGTATTTGCATAATTAACTCCTTTACTATTGTAAGAGATGGGGTTGATTTTCTTTTCCCTTTAAAAGTATTCATGCCTTACAGTAGCTTTCTATGAGTTTTACAGCAAGTTACTATGATGTGCTTTTCTAACTTTGCTATTTCACAATTCCCCGTAGTTCAGAAATATCATACTATAAATGGACATAACTGTGAAGTGAAAAAAGCACTCTCAAAACAAGAGATGCAGACTGCTAGCTCTCAGAGAGGTGAGTTGTAGTTATGCATAGTTACTTTATGTAACAGGCTTTCAATTAATGTAATTCAAGTGAAATATTTTGTAGGTCGTGGGGGTGGCTCAGGCAACTTCATGGGCCGTGGAAACTTCGGAGGCGGTGGAGGGAACTTTGGCCGAGGAGGGAACTTTGGTGGGAGAGGTAAATGGATGAAATTTTTAATATGGAATGTGATTTCTGGTTTTTGTTTTTGGTTGGCTTTTTATTTCCTGTGTCAGTTGACTTAAACATTTAATGTGTTCTGGAAAACATTCTCGTCTGTTTTGTATTCTAGGAGGCTATGGGGGTGGCGGTGGTGGTGGTGGGAGCAGAGGAAGCTTTGGGGGTGGTGACGGATACAATGGATTTGGTGATGGTAAGTGTATTGTTCACTTCCCCCCCCCCCCAATATTAGAACTAGCTGTAAAACTTGCCTTCACCTTGGAAACAAAGTCAACTTGGGTGATAATGTGACAATAGTGGTAATGAACGTTAAATATCTGCATTGTAGAGCTGTGAAGAATTAATGTATTTTTGATTTCTCCACGAAATGGTGGATGGAAAATGTTACATCATGAGGTCATAAAGCAGCTGTTAATGATTTTTGAGAACTAAATGAAGACTGGTGTCAGTTGAGATTACTAAAACTGAAAAAAGCAATGGCCAGCTATCACACTAGAAATAGTTTCAATCAACTGTAAGACATTTCATAGCTCAGTAGTATGTTTTTCATTATGAAGTTTAGATGAGTATCTAAAATGCATCTGAAGAGAAATGTGTAAAATACCAAAAAGCTAAAAAAGGCAATTATCAAAAGTCAAAAAGGGTTGGGGGAAGTAGTGTGAAATTACTTTGGTCCTGATTTGATCTTCCCCCCCCCCCCCCCCCCCCCCACCGATATAANAGTGAAATAACATAGATAAATTGTGCAACCACAAGAAGTGTAGTACAGGAAAAATGCTGTGGGACATTTTTATTGTGCAGTCGTATTGGTTTGGGATTTTTGTTAAATGGACCTTTCCTTACCAGCATTTAGCTGCGGTGTGTTTAGTCTGACTGTTTTATTTAAAGGTGGCAACTATGGAGGTGGTCCTGGTTATGGCAGCAGAGGAGGTTATGGTGGTGGTGGAGGACCAGGATATGGAAACCCAGGTGGTGGATATGGAGGTGGCGGAGGAGGATATGATGGCTACAATGAAGGAGGAAATTTTGGTGGTGGTAAGATGCCACTTCGATTGAATATCCATTTTTTTTTAGTCAGGTCTCATTTTACAATGCATGAAAGATGATATGGGGACAGACATAAAATGAGTTGCCCAAGTAGGTTTTAACATAGAAAGCCATGGAACATAAGGACTGTGTGGATCAGTTTTGATACACTGTGACATTATTTTGCCTGGGATGTATTTTTGAAAAAGTTTCAGTGATCACTCTGTGTGTGGAGGCAGAGTACAAGAATTTTAAAGATTTTGAGAATTTTTAAATGTGTTGTCCTCAGATACCAGTTCATTTCATGTAATCCTCCTTTGAAAGGACTATGACTCTTAAGTTTTTCAAAGGTTTTTTTTTTCTTGTTTGCCCCAAATTTGGGGGGTTCAAGCTGCAAAAACTGATACATGCTTCATTATACTTTCTAGTGTACATCTGCTACATGCCAGCTACAGTTCTATCACTTCCTGGAGAAAATAAATTGCATGTAATTAACTTAATTGTTGTATATGCAAAGTGTTGGGCAGTAGAAGAATGGTAGTGAAACGTGTGCTTTTTCTGACTTTAGGGGCCTTAAATTTGGCCTATTGGATTAAGATTAAATTTCCTACTCAAATCTGTAAATTTACAATGTCATGTGATGTTTTTGATCTTCAATGAAATACCACTGTCTAATTGTAAAAATGCTAAGGATTTTCTAGTACTTTTACGTTTTGCAGAGAAGCAGCTTGCAAAGTGCTTGAACTTAATTTTAAATAGCTTTAAACTACTACAATTTAGTTTTAAATTGGGTATCATGATTTGGCAAGCTTCATGCCCTAAGCATTGAACAAACATGACTTTATAAATTTGTATTTTTTTCAGGTAATTATGGTGGAAGTGGAAACTACAATGATTTTGGCAATTACAGTGGGCAACAGCAGTCTAACTATGGTCCCATGAAAGGTGGTGGCAGCTTTGGTGGCAGAAGTTCGGGCAGTCCCTATGGTGGTAAGCATGATTTTGTACAGGAAATGTGGTTTGTTTTTGGAGTTTTTTTGTTTGTTTGGTTGGGTTTTTTTATATAAAATTCCTTGCTGCTCTTGTATTTCAATATACACTATATTTTTTGTAGGTGGTTATGGATCTGGAAGTGGAAGTGGGGGCTATGGTGGTAGAAGATTCTAAAAATGCTACCAGGAAAAGGGTAGGTGTAATGCATATTTATAATGATGATGAAAGATGTACAACTGTTCACTGAGAGTAATAATTTTCTTATCCTGTATTCAACAGGCTACAGTTCTTAGCAGGAGAGAGAGCGAGGAGTTGTCAGGAAAGCTGCAGGTTACTTTGAGACAGTCGTCCCAAATGAATTAGAGGAACTGTAAAATCTGCCACAGAAGGAACGATGATCCATAGTCAGAAAAGTTACTGCAGCTTAAACAGGAAACCCTTCTTGATCAGGACTGTCATAGCCACAGTTTGCAAAAAGTGCAGCTATTGATTAATGCAATGTAGTGTCGATTAGATGTACATTCCTGAGGTCTTTCTCTGTTGTAGCTTTGTCTTTCTTTTTTCTTTTTATTTTCCCATTACATCAGGTATATTGCCCTGTAAATTGTGGTAGTGGTACCAGGAATAAACAAATCAATGAATTTTTAACTTTTCAATATTTGTGTAGTTCAGTTTTTCCACATTTAGTACAGAGAATTCTATAACAGAAATGAAATGTAGTTTAGGGTGTTTCCTTGTTAGTTAATAGAGAAGATTAATGCATTTCTCAATTACTATTTTGTATTAATTTAAAGTTAACAATAGAAACACCTATTGGTTTGCAGTCTTAAGAGGTCTAGTCTCAGTGTATATACGTAACTGTCATTGACATGAGTTACATAGGCATACAGAGGGAAAACATCTGTATGTTGCATTATAGTTTGTTTAGATGTATAACTAGGATTGAGTTACTCAAATTAGTGTTTGTGAATCATAGAACTAAGCTTTACCTTAATGAAACTTTAAAATTACTTTTTGGTTTGTGCATATTTTTTTAATTTGTAGTTCTGTATTAGTACTAGCGCTTCAAGAAAATAAGGCATGATAAATATTTTAACAAGACCAACTTTAGACACATGAAAGCTGTCTCCCGTCTCATTTGAGATGCATAAGGGATAACTGAAGTTGCTTAAGTCTTGGGTAACGAGAAAAACTTGCTTTTTACCTTTATATTTATTGTAATTCCCGAGAAGTTAAGGTGGGGGGAATCAAGTGCCTGTTTCCTTGGGATATACAATGATTCTGTTTCAATAAAACTATACTTCGGGGAGGGTGGCTTGGAATTTTCATCCCCTTCCTTTGTCCCCATTTCCTTCTCCCTCGCACCAGACTGCACTGTTTCAATTAAATGAGGCGTCATAGTGAGAGTAATAGGTATGTTCCTCAGTAATTTAATGGCTATATACTTTCTTGCATGCACCCTAGGCAATTTTCTGGACACATTCCTCTGACTGGGAGCCAAGGGGTAGCACAGGTGTAATCACTGACAGTCCCAGGTAATGCGTTCCAAAAGCCCATTCCCCATGGGCTCTTGAGTAGTATAGTTTGTAAGCTGTTTGCCTTGCAGATGTCTGCGCTCAGCTGAGAACTCAAACACAATCTAGTTGTATTTTGCCAAACAGAAACACTTCCCACAATATAGACTGGTACAGTTCTCAAGTTTCCACAGGTAGAGAGAGTGTGCTACAACTGTATTTGGTGCATTGGAGTAGCAAATCTTACCAGCACATACGGCTAGAAATCGTACTTCATTCTCACTTCTGACCTCCAAATTAAGGCACTGCAGTCTGTCCTGTCCTCATTGATGTGAATTCTCTTGACTATTGCCAGGCCAGTGCTTGCTGTCAATTCAGACTGAGAAGAGTAGGGACCCAGTCAATAAAGAAATACTCAGACACTTGGCAATACGTATTGGAATTACTCACACCTGTTTGACTTCTGGGTCAATGTGCAGTATAAGGTAAATGCAATTCCAGTGTAGGAATGAATCTGCAAAGATGTATGAAATGACTCAAGGCATAATCAGTTATATTAATAATGAATTATAATTTTTAAGAAGTGGTAGAAAAATGAGTGTGTTGTTTGAAAAAAAAAATTAAACATATGTTATTTAAACATTGTTATTGGAGTGTATTTAGACTGCAGTACACTAAAACAAGGAACCAGTGTCAAGACGGTAGCCTCCAGAATGGATTTCAAAGTCTGCTTACTCTTTTCTGTGAAGTTTTAACAGGTCTCAAAAGTTAAAATAAGACTTGGTGGTTTAGTAAACGCTTCTGTTGTACATATAACTCATTTGGGCTTGGGGAGGGGGGGAAGCTCAACTTCAATAAAGGCATATTTTAAACAATCCATTGGGAGTTTGAAAACATGGGAAATAAACCACAACTCACTAGGGAGTGAGACATAACTGACTTTGTACATTACTACGCTTAGAAGATGTGCAGACTTGCACCTGCGGCCTGCATCTGATTGCAGGAACAACTGGAGGATGGGGTTGATGTCCCTTCTGATAATTGATCTGGTATTTCTAAATTTTTTTTAGAATGTATTGACAGTGTTCTTTTTAACAGGGCTTCTTGTAGCTGTACTGTGACAACAATGTTAACTTTGAAAAATAGTGTCATAATAAACTTTATGAACAAGATCTGTATGCAACCTTTTAAGAGATGGATGTAAGTGACCGCTTTGTAGGTGGGTGGGGTAGTTTAGCTGTTGTTTGTGATGTGGAAAAGTGTAAGCCCTGAGGACAGTGATTCACCAGCTTTACAGAACCTAGGATGTACTTCTTTGATCCATACATTGCTAAGGAAACCGTAAGACAGGACTTCAGCAGCCTATTGAGTATGGAGAAGTCAGCCTAATTAAAGAATGACAAGGCAGCAGGAGCAACAGCTTCAACTTCCAGAAAAGTGAAGGCATAAGATACTGTGCTGATAGTGAGCAGCTTTCCCAAGGCTAGTTAAATCTGCTTATCACAGCTGAAATATCGAAGAAAGTCTAGCAAGAGTTCTTCACCTTTTGGAACCTCCTTGAGTGATAGCTACTTGAGTTGACTCAAAATCAATAGGTCTAGCATTTAGACCTGAAAGGAAGGGCAATGAGCATAGGTAAGGTTTGCCTTTAAAATTTTTTATGAATTACAAAGAGTAGTGGGGGGTTTTTAAGCAAGGTAAGAGTAATTTCTTTAATTTTCAGGTTGAATGAGAAGCTGCTGCTTGACAAAATGGGGAATGTCTTGCACATCCTCTTCAATTGGAGGTTTCTGACTGGGTAAGATTTGTAGTGTATAGTAAAACTGTTTAACCCTTCTTTCCTTCTAGGCTTTCCTTGGCCAACCTTTTAATGTCAAGGAAAGCTTTAAGTATTTAGGAACAAGTATTCCAGCATATGTCATCTGGTGTTTCCTGTTCTGGATGAGGGTTGTTTGCTTGCATAATTCCTATTCAAGAATCTTCTGTTCCTGGCAGATACAAAATTGCTGTGTGTTCGATATCAAGACAGAAATTGTAAATGTTTTGAAATCTGTTCTCTGGTTACTGCAGGGGGGTGGGGGTGGGGAGAAATTGTTCAGGGCCGTGTAATGGAACGAGGCCATTCAGAAGCCCAGAAAGGCAGCGACACTGGAGCGGTACTTCAGTTCTCAGCAGGGTGTGACCTGTTGCTCCTCCTGCAAGGGCACTGGGCGGTAGTGGGGGCTGGAACTTCCCTCCCTGCCGGTGGACTTTGGCTTACCAGGTGGGATTGTATTTAACTGTACAAATCAAATTGCTCCCTTTCAGATGTTGGGTGCTTTCAGGCAGAGTAGTTAAGTGGAGGCCAATGTTATCTTTGATACCCTGAAACTACAGCAGCATTTGTACAGGTGAATGGCAATAAAAATTCACAGAATATATTTTTTTTGCATGTTGGTTCTTAAATCTTGGAATATGTGTTAGTTCCTTTGCTGCATCTTTGATTCTTAGAGGTCCTTTTATATAGTAGTCCAGCATCTTTTCAACTTCCTGATATATTTCTAAGCCTGTGCATAATTAAGTCAATTTCTATTGTAGTGTTGGTTATACTTCAGTTATTCTGGAAATAGTCAAATAGTATTTGTGCATTTTGATTTAACCAGAGGCTAAGGCATGTTCACAAACTGATTCAAGTATTCAAGCTTTTTATCTGCTGTCTAAACTTCCAGAAAACAATTCATGGCTTTGTACTGTAAAATTAAAAGTTAATTTGGAAGTAATGTACAGAGATTTTCATAGAATCAGCCACAGTTGCCATACTGTACAGAGGTGACAAACTTACTTTCTTAGAGGAAGTTAGAAACCTGTGCTTTTCCTCTGCCAGGAAGAGCCCTCCCAGGCCTTTGTGTAGAAACAGGTAACGGGAAGAGCATTAGTGTTTCACAGTTACTCGGGTAAGGGCAAATGCTGCTGTATTTGTGGGAAACTTAGTATTTTTTAAAAGTAAAATATTTTAACAAAAATAATTCTTAAAAAATACTTTCTAGTTTGCATTCCACTGCTAGACCCATATATAGAGCAAAACTCCACCTTAAGATGAAAGGATTCCATGTTGCTGCAGACTGGTTCTATGCTCTGGAAAGGTCATTTTGCACCTCATAAAGAAGTAGATACTCACTGTTAAAATTGTCTTCACACTTTGATTTATAACACTGTTACTAACTAATTTGATTATTCATACCCAAATTCGTTCAGAAATAACTTTGACAAAGATAAACACATTCTTAAGTACTTGATCAAGTAGATCTTTGTCCAGGAGACACTTCAAAGGGTTGAGAATGTTGTTTCATGGCCATGTTTTTCCTTACTGGCTGCTATTGAAAATTGCAGTTATAAATGTAGATGGAGGTGTAAAGGTGCAAAGGTAACAAAGCATTGGTTCCTAAACTGCAGTTGTACAATATTTGATAACAAAAATGGTACTTACAGGTAGTATGGAGAGTTTCCCCAAAAATAGCCCAGATTGATGCAGGTGTGATAAATATGTTGTTATTACATATGGAAATTTAACAAAGTATCTTAACTTTTATATCCTTTCAATGTTTAAAGCTCCCAGTTTTCAAGCATTGATTGTGTGATGTACTGATGTGCTGCCTTTGGTTCCTGTGTTTAAGACATCAACATGTTTCCATATACTGTCTACACTGGGGAGGAATATTCACTTACAAATCAGTCTGTGGTCTCTGACGTCAAAGTGTGTGTACCTTAAATTGTGTGGAGCATGTGAGATCTTGAGTATCACTGAAATTCAGATATCTGATGGATGATTCTTTTTCTGCTGTGGGTGCTGCAGGTTGACATCTGTATCTGTTAGCTTTTTCCTGAACTAAAGTAATCCAAGTATCTCCGTAGAAGAACAATCATCTTCATGTAGAAGATAATACCTCAAGATTGGAAACAGAATAAAATGGTATAGTAACTGGCAAAGACTTCAAGAGCAGTGGTGCTAGTGTGCTGAAATCTTAGAACTTGTGGTTAAACAAGTTGAAGTAGTATGGAAATTAAAAATTTCAGTGTAGTCCATAATGGATTGAAATTTGTTAAAACATTCCAATTTTGTATCAGAATAAAGTGTATACTGTCAAATGACTTACAATCTAAAATGCGTTGCCATCACTTTTTTTTAGTGCTGTGGCAAACACGAAGTGGTCTTGAATTATTGCAACACATTTTCTTACAGGATCATCTTTCCAACTTAGGGATTGCACTGCTGTGGTTCAGCACAGCTTTTCAGCTTTACTTTGAATAGCTTTAAAACTGGATGTATTGATCAAGAAATAAATGATCTCCACATGGAGACTTGTCTGTGTATGAGGTCAGCATTGTGATCCTTAGGCTTGCAATGTCACTAGTCACTGTACCTCAGTAATAATAATAATAAAGGATATAGTTTGCAATCTGATGTTTTTGCACATATGAGCGATATGGAATTTCTTTTCCTTAATGATGTTGGGCATTTTGATGTGAGTGCAGTGTTCACTGTGTTCATTATGTGAGTTCTGGCTTAAATGGAATGCAAGTTGTCACAGTCCAAAGTTACTTTAGCCTGATTCCCTGGCTGGTGAAAATCAAAAAAGGCTTCTGAATTAAGTGCAAGTTTTTTGTTGTTGCATTTTTTGCAGTAACGGAATAAGTATCCTTGTATTATGTTTTAGATGTATGGGTGGTGCAAATACAACAGCTCCTGTGAAACTGTAAGGATGTTTGCCTTTGGCTTCCACATTATTGAACAAATTAAGGAACAGATTGAAGTGCAGGGCAGAGGTTTCTGCTTTATAGCTAATCTGTAATTAAAGTCTTTATATTGCAGCAAGAGAACATTTTCTCTGCAAGTGAGATATTCAATAACCTAGTTAATGGCAGGGGGAACCCAGCTCTGTAGGTTCTCTGTGCTTTGCCATCAGAGCTGCTTGTGTGTTACAGCTACTGTGTACCAGTGTTGAAAGACTGTCCTGGGCCATGGCTCATGTGCTTTCTCCCTGCTGCCTGTGCTCTAAAGCTGCCATCCTCAAATATGGATTGATCCTCTTGCTTTAAATGGCAGCAGCATCTCGCATTCCCCTAGTGCTTGCCCAGGCTTGGCAATTGTTAAGGTGCTTTCCTTCCTGAGTAGTGCTGGTGGCAAAGTCGAGGCACATCTGAACAACAGCAGCAGGAAAAGTATCCCTCACTGCCGCAGTAGCTTTGATTGACTTTAGCTGGTGCAGAGCTGCCCTGTCCAGAGAAAATAAATGACTTTGTCCATCAAACCGAGTCCAGGTTTTCAGCCAATATTACTGAGGACTGTTCCTGCACTCAGATCTGGGCAGGGGAGGGCGTGGCAGAGTTATCAAGGAAGGTCAGTGAGCAAGATAAGCAGCCTCAAGGTGCAAGCTGGGTCACTTAGATTTGCATTTCCCAAGGTCTTAGCACCTGAGGTAAGGGGCATGGCTCCTGTCACTCTGGGGATGCTGCAAATTTGAGACACATTTTTTTCATGACTGCTGTATCTGCAGTGTCACATACACATTTTGCAAGGCACTTCACTTGAAAGTCTGTATCAAGTAACACAGTATAAGTTTCATGAAAATGTTACTTTTTTCTTGAGGTAGGTAGTTCCAGACTTAAGTATTAAAGACTTTTTTTTTTATTTCTTTTGCTTTTATGGCCAACCATGTGATGCTTTCTGATGGATATCCAACTCCACCATAGTTAAGAAGCTTGGAAAAATCTCAAGACTGAATTCACTAGCAACTACCATTTTACTTAGCTTTACTCTAATTGCCAAGAATGAGCTAATGGAAGGCTGGATTCCTAATCTGATGTCCCTCTTTAAACCCTTTTTCCTATACTATTACTAAACAATCTTTGTGGATCCCTTTCTCATCATCTCCATTTCTTTTTAAAAAGATGCACCTTGAGGTCTTGCAAAACAACTTTGGTTTTATGATTACTTAAATGAAGTTATGCATAATATTGCAATAGACAAAATATTCCTAAAATTATATAAAGCATCAGTAGCAGGGGAAAAAAAACACTTAAGATTAAACAAGCCTTGTAGTTCTGTAGAAAGAGATGGTTTTTAATGTTCAGATCAATGTGTCTTACAAATAATGCATTGTCTGTATTGAAAAAATCCACAATGGTCAAGTGCAGTGAGTTCCTCTGAAGAATAAACAAAACAATGCTATTTATTTGCCCAATTTTTATTCTTTTATAAATCATAATTTAAGCTCCACAATGCTTTTAATTTCATTGAACACAGATCCAAACAGCTACTATGCTGCTTTTCAGAAGCACCAAAGTAAGAGCAGGGACAAGTGATGCTTGTTGATCAAAGCTGGAGACAAAATAGTGTATTTCTAGAAGAATTACTCAAAGGTATACAGAAAGTGGAGTCGAAAAAAAGGCATAATGCTGACAATGTCTTAGATTTTAAATGCCTGTGGAGGGAAGATCTCACAAATTTAAGTAGTGTTCAAAGAGCAAAACAAAAATGTAAACAGCATAGACTTGAAACTCTGTGTTACACAATCTTTCCAAATGACAGTTATAATTCTGTGAGTGAGGCATTAGTAATGCTGACAAGGCTGTGCAATTGGTAATTATGCATACCTGTTCCATGAAGGCTTAGCCTTGGAAAACGAGTGAGAATTTATCTTCTTTAGGGAAATAAATGGGTATGAAGTTAAAAAAGTTTAATGAACTGATAAAGTAAAATCAAACACTAAGTGCCAACTTTTATACTAAATTAATAAATACAAAGCAAGTATAAATGTGTAAGAAAATGGGCAACACACTATTGCATATTTATAAAAAAGTATCAGAAGTCAACCTGTTTGCCTTGCAAGAAATTAAATTTAGAAGGCTAAAATCATTTATATATATATATATATATCAAATAAATCTATGAATATAACAATAGATAGGAACAGTATATAAATAGGGCATCTTTAAATATGTACATATATACGGAATCTAGTCAAAGTGGTGCTATAAGAAGGAAACATCTGTTATAAAAGTGAAATTACAAATTCTGCATACAGCCATCTGCATTACACTATTAATTTTCCACTTGCATCTTCCATAAACTAATTAACATCTTTAAAATGATCATTGCATAGACTTACTTGAAAAATATTACCTAATTCTGCGTTCCACCTCACAGTAAAAACTATCAGGGTAACAATACAAAAATAGTAAAGAACAGTAGCCAGCTCGACTGCCTTTCAAAGTTTAGTCCCTGACTTCTTGCTCTTAGGAACAAGAAAGACATTGCCATCTCTGGTTTGCTGCAGTGAGTATTCACTAGGAGAGTAAGGCTTCCCATCCTCATCATGTAGCATGCTGAAGACCTCGAGGTATAAGGTGGTTAGTTGCTTTTTCATTTGACGAAGGCTCCTGTCATGCTCTCCTTTTTCCTTAAGCAATTTCTCTTTCTCATCTTTTAGGTTAGTCAAGTCTTGCTCCAGTTCCACTATATTTTCCAGTTTTCTTTTACGGCAATTTTGAGCAGCCACTTTGTTCTTGCCTCTCCTCCGTATATCTCGAATGAGTGTAAGCTGGGCTTCATTGAACTGCTCCTTAGACATCATTTCATTGAAGTCCTCAACAGGGAGATTGATGATTTTTTCAACAGGAAAAGGGATCTGCAGAGCTTTTGCTCTTTGCTCATCCCTTGTGAGATGAGCTTCAAGGCGGGTTGAAGGTTTATCTTTTGTGAACAGAGCTCTGGGATGGCCGGGAGCAGCAGGGGGTTCTTTCTTTGGTGTGTTTGTACATGGCAAACTAGGTGTTTGAGCCTTTGGCCCTACAGAAGAAAACACTTGATCCTGGAATTGCAAAGAGTACACACCAGCACTACTCTGCAGCACACTTCCAGGAGCACTATCCACATCTTCCATTTCAGAATCACTACAACCCAAAGTCTTATCTCTATAAGCAGATGATTCCACAGAGTGTTCAGGTGATGCTATGCTAGAACTTGCATTCAGTGAAATACCAGAGTCAGAATCATTACATTCTGGACCGGTCCCTGAGTGGTTGCCATTAAAAGCTTTACACAGTGAGAAGTCAGAAAGATCAATAGGTTCACTTAGAACATCTGTGAGGGATTGACTGATAGTGTCCATTGTTGCTGCATCACTGTTCTCCTTTGTATCAATAAAGGTGGTATAGAAATCCTCACAGAAATCAGGGTTTGAAGGGGATGTGTCATTTAAAGAGTTCACACTCAGCTGGCTAGTGTCTTCTGGTGGCAAAATGCTGGAAAAAGGGCCCTCAATACTATCCAGGAAATCTGGACCGCAGTTGCCATCTTTTTTCATCATGGGTAATGAGCTGCAGTAATTGTAGCTGTTGTGCGTCTCTGCTGGCTTGGATTCAGGGCTTGTGATTGTGCTCACCTCGGCCAGGTTATCATTTTCAATGTTAAGACACTAGATGGGAAATGCAAGGGAGAAGTTGAGAAACACATCTCCAGTTGATAATCCACTTTTCTAAAATCCACAAACATTAAATATTTTCGCAATCAACACGCACATAAAAAAGGTATTGCAACATTGCTATAATCTGGATGACTACAGCACACTGGTACTGTGGCGAGGCAATCTAGGAAGACAACAGATACCTGAGCAAGAGTACAAAGCAATTTGTTCTGAACAAAGATTTTATTTTAGATTAAGAGAGCAGAACCTCTCAAACTCAGAGCAAGATGCTGAAGAGACCCATTCCAATGCCTTAGAGAAGCTGCATGGAGCCCTCCTGGTCTGGTAATTGCTACTGCAGATCCTGGAGCTGCCAGGTCTGAACTTCTCACAAGCACCACTGCTAGGAATGGCATGAGTACAGTAAATGTAAAATTCCTGAAGGAGACTTAATGAGCGTTACTAGCAAGCAATTACTTTTAGCACTCAATTTCATGTTATGTTTCCTCAAAACAGATTCTTTTAGGATTTACTGAACGAAGCCGCTGTTCAGTGCGGAGAAATGTAATTCTTTGTGAAGTAAGAGGAGTACTAACATGAAGCCTGGCAAACATTAACTCATCCCACAGCCTTTTAGTTAAGCTGGCTAACACCAGTGTTAACTGATGGGCCTTCACTGGCTACAAGTCCACAGTCCTTTCCAATGGGGTGGCAGTTTCTTAACTGAAGCTGAAATAAGCAGCTGTCCCCAAGGAATTAGGGAAATTACCAAAATGATTCTGTTTCTCTCAAGAAGGGTCCACTCACTAATTATTTAACCAGAGGTTGTTCACGGCTTAAGATAAGGTTTTGAATGTGAGAGCTCTGTTTTTCCATTTCTCTAAAATTAATTTATAAAAGGCGATGCTCTCAATTTAATTATCTCACTTTTTTCCCCCCAGAAAATTATTCAATTACTATACAGAATTACTGCAGTATTCTTGTGTTTTGGTTTCTTAATGTATTTTCGCCATCACTGCTCTCTCTTCACAACCAACTGCCCTTGTCACTTATGTAGGGCCTTTAAGCCTACCACAGTAATAAGGTTAGGAAACTACAAAAACATTTGAAAAGTATAAAAACACAAAGGGAAAAGGTAGAGTGGCAAGAAAAATGCAATTCATGCACATTTTCACTTTATTTTTTTGAAATATGATTCGGATTTATGGGCATTCCACCAAGAAATCCTCTCTTGTATTAACAGCATAAATAGAACAGCATCATTCTGGAGCATGATGACATTCTACAGTAATATATTTGGAAATAAATCTATTCAATTTTATAGTCAAAGCTAAAGAAAATAGAAATAGAAATATAAGGGTATGATAAAAAACCCCTACATATCTCCTCTGTATTAGCAAAAGTAATTTTTTTGTTCCTTTGAAATATCCAGTTTGTGTACATAACCTAAGTAGTTCTTACTGAAGATGTATAAAGATTTATATAAACATACCTGACTCTTCTATGTATCTAAGTATATGTTCTATTATCAGCTTTAAAAAACTTTTCCTTAGATAAAAGTTGAATGCAAAAGTAACCATAAATGATCCATACAATCAGACACCACAAAAAAAACCTGCAACACTTGTTAAAACAATTCATGTTGTAGATCCATAACTCAGGAGTGTCCATTTCTAAGCAGCTGCAATTTTAATGATGATCATGCTTTAACAAATTGCATATAGAGGCAAACAATGACTTGCTAAACATGAGGAAGTTGACTGAGAAGTTAGACTGTGTTTTATTAAGGCTTATCCATAAACAAGTAATTTTCTTCTTCCTACAGGTTTTTCAAGATATTCTTGTTGAAAAAGCTAAAGCTTATATTGGAGTTATAGGCACCCTACATGTCTAGAATCCAGCACAATAGTCATAGTCACCATCTGTTCAGATGCTATTGTACTGCCTTCTCCAAAATACCATTCCTCATTTTTCAGATGCTTGTCATACTAACCTGTAACTCTGGAAGAGACAATAATTCTTCCCAAACTTGCTCTATGTTCTGCATATTCTCTGCATCAGTGGAGGCAACTAGATCAGGTGATTCACGTGGCTGAGTCTGATCAGAGGAAGCTAAGTCTGTGTTGCTACTGATCTGAGCAGGAACCAATGACTGAAATGCAGGTGAAGAAACCTGAAAAAAAAATTTATTAAGCAAATTAAAAAGCCAAACAAAAACAATAACAAAAAACCCTCCACATAAAAACCCTACTCAAAAATATAGAATTGCATTTTTCTGAAGCAAAAATCTAGTTTTCAGAGTTCTACCATTTCTACAGAATGAAGTGACATATATTTCTTAAGTAAAGCATTTTTGTGTAAACAATAGGATAATATCAAAATATTCCCATGAAAGGTGTTTTCATATTAAGAAAAGAAAAAGGAGAGAGAAAAAAAAACCACAATCAAGAAACTGGCTGGTGAAGGGCCTATCCTTACACATGAAATAGTCTGGGTCAGCAGGCGGAAATAAAGCAACTCAAAGACACTGATCCTGTGCTGTGCTGAGCTCACGGTCACTGACTGAGCAGCCCATGCCCACTGTGGGCAGGATCCAAGCCCTGCCTGCAGGACTGGGAAGCAGAAGGAACACAGGAGTACCAACCACTCCACTCCCTCCCAACACAGCCCCAGTTCAACAAGACTGCCACACTGCTCTATTCCAGCTGGAGGCAGCTTGAGGAGAGAACTCCAGTCAGATCACAAGCGAGAATTATGCTGAAGATAAATCTTGCTCAGAGAAGACATGAGACTGACAACATAGAACACTGCCCATGAAACTGCTGTGTTCAGAATTTTTACCTCATTCTCATCTATAAATGGGAATGCTTCTGCCAAGAGCTGCATGCAGTCATCAAAGGACAAGGCCTCTGCTTCTGGTTTTGAAGGCACTGTGGTCTAGATAGGAAAGTTATGAAAAAAGGTTACTGCATCTTTGAATAACTAAAGAATCTTCCATTACAGCAACACATGCAAATTCACTTTAGACAGCCACCAGCACTATGCCTTCCTGTGAATGGAAAAAGAGTTAAACACATTCACACATAGGGGAGTTTACCTGTGAAAAAATAACTGGTGGCTCAGTGTTCTCTGTCTGAATGCACTGAGCTGGCTGCACAGGAACAAATTCACCTGTCTCCTCGTCTAACTCCAGCTGAGCCAGTAAGGCTTTCTCCTGCTCTTTTTGCAGCTGTTCTTGTCTTTCCTTTTCAAGTTTCTTCTGTTTCTCAAGTTCATACTCCTTCTGTCGTTGACTAAAATCAAAAACTTCACGTCTTGCCCCAAGGTCTATATCTTGCCTCCAAAGGATATCGATCAAGTTCATGTCCTGTAACAGAAATGCCTTTTTTAAGCAAGTGTCTCCCCCAGCAGAACTGGTTTAGAACAACAGCAAAGCTTCTAATCTCTGTCAAATGGGTAGACACTTGTAACTGAGGCTTATGCTCTTAATCTCACAAAATTATCGAAATAAAATGTGGCTCCATATGACCTTTCTGAAGTGTGTTAACTGATGGTTTGGTTTCTGTGGCCCACACACAGGCTCATAGAAACCAAGAATTTATTACACTTGGTAAGGTCATACAAGAACTAACCAGAGAATAAATATATTGGTTTTTAAGCTATCTCATAGAAAATAAGAAGGTATAGAATGAAGTGTCACATTAAGAAAGTAATTTTTAGGAGAAAAGATGATAAATTGGAAAATTTGACCATGTAAATTGTTTTTTTACACATGATCTTCTAAAACTGTAAAAGCTGACTAAGAACACGATGAAAGCTTTCTGAACTATGATAACCATACTGCAAAATGTATTTTTAATACCAAGATGGAACATATTTATTTAATCTTAAAGACCACCAGAACAGAGCTTCAGAGCTGGAGGATAACATGGTTTCAGAGACACCAAGTGATGTAACATCACTGTAGCACTAAACACAATTATCAAGACTATTACCAAGAAAATGTAAATTTAAAGCTTAGTCTAACATGATGTTCTAAATGTGGTTGGTTTGGAGCAGATGAGTATAAACAGTGCTCAAAAATGTCTCAAATATGGTTAATCAGTTGGCCTCTGGGTCATTACAGAATTCATCATTATCAGGCAGCTAACAGTGACCTAAATTTCTTGGAAACCAGCTACCCCTTGCACCTGTAGTATTTCAGCAGACAAACTCTGCTTTTTAGGGAAAAGCAATCAGTTAATACTATTTGCTTTGGCTACAATTACTTTCAATTTATTGCATTAGGGTTTTTTTGAGGGGGGGCAAGGGGGTTAGTGGATTGTTTTAGTTTTTTACTGTTCGAATATTCAATATTTTTAAGGGCTAAAGTCTAGACTATTTTCTTCTATGAAGAAAACCTAACACTCCAAACTTATCCATTTGTAAGTCTGCTGAAACACTGCCTGGGAATTTTGATTTTATGTCATGTTTCATAATGCTTAAAATTACCCTTTGGGGCAGCACACAAAAATAATGCTCAGTGTTGGGCAACCTCACCAGACTAACATACTACAAATAACACACCAAAGGCTGCATTTCATTTAAACAGAACCTTTCTGATTCACTTAGCAGCTCTACACCCAAGGTACAATTTTTTTTGCCATCATATCAAATTAAAACAGTCCCTTATCTCTAAAGGTTATTTTCAAATAGAGAAGCAAAGTAACCTGAATGCTAACTCATGCTGCCATTCAAAATGATCACTTCTGTACAATAGTTATGGCAAAAAGCTTTCGGGTAAATCCACATTTGAACAAACCAATTCAGTGTTCTCATTTCTTTATTAAAAATTCTGTACCATTAGCACTCACATTTACACGTGAGTAGGAATGACTTCTACTAACAACTAAAAAAATTTTTTTTTACCCAAATTGGTTGTGTGTAACACAATGCAGGCACTACCAAATCTAAAACACTCAATGCACCTCGTTGGCAGAGACCAAACTCATTGTTAATGGCCAGCAATGAAGAAGTTGAAATAATTACTGTGGCTGCCCACGACAATGTTTGGTCTTTCCAGATTGGCAGGGTAAAATGAACTAATTAAGTTCTGCAGTAACTGGAGATATTGCAATATGGTATAGCTTCATTAAGGGCCAGTAGTTTACCAGCTGCTCACTGTTTCCTTCTGCAGCAGATCCAAAACTGTTTCCTAGTCTCTGAGCATTTGCAATATGTTCTGGATAGAACTGCAGGATCTGGATATTAGGGCTCACTTCTGAATTTTCATTTACAAAGCACCATTAAATATGTGACTCAGAAGACTGTGGTGTTTGTGTGTGTGTATAATACACAAATCTGTGAATTAACAGAGCTGCTTCCCTCCATGAGCTGTAACAGACTGCAACACAAAAATATGGGAACTGGAGCTCAGTTTTAGTTTAAATAATGAAAGACAAAGGTTAACAAAAATAACAAAAAAAAAAAACCTACAGAAGACAAAACACATTTTCCTGAAGAAAATTCACGCAGCGTTAGTGCAAAAACATAATGCACAGCTCTTACATCTTTCAGCCATTCTACTGGCAGTATTTATTATCAAAGTTCAGTAGCTGTGGGTGCTGCCTCATTTGTGGGATGAGATCTCTCCAAAGACACCAGCTGACGAAAGAAGATGCTGTGGTGCCTCTGTGTGTGTGTGCAGCAGTCAATTCAGCAAGCAGGATTCTTCTTTTGAGCTTCCATGTTTAGTAGGATTGTCAGGATCCTGAGCTGTTGTTTGGCAAATGTGACAGCATTGGTTGGCTCCTGCCACCATTTTTCAAGGGACCACATTTAGTCCAGTGTCTTATCTCTGGCAAAAGGCTGAGCTTTGCCAAACAGTGATGTGCCCTACCCTGGAGAGTAATGCTTGTTGGGAGCATCTTTATTTTTTTTTATTTAGTTGTTGTATTTGTGGCATTAAAACAAAAAGGATGGGATAACGTTTTTTTTGGTTGGTTGTTTTTTGTTTGTTTGTTGGTTTGTTTGGGTTTTTTTGTTTTGTGTTTTTTTGTTTTTGGTTTTGGTTTTGTTTTGGTTTGGGTTTTTTTAATTATTTTTATCACCATATAATTGGAAAGGAGGCCTCCTATTTTCAATTTGTAAAGTTCTACATAAATACAGCAATATTAGCCTTAACTTTGGATAACAATTCAAGTAATTACTCTTAGCCTTAAACATGGAGAAAGCGTCCTTCTGGTCAATATGCCGATACATAGCATCAAACAGCACACTGATTTAAATATTAACTTGCCATATCTATAGTTTCAGCCAATGCTTTTAGTAATATTGACCTTTTCAAGAAAAAAAAATATTCTGGGCATTGGTTCAAAGCTTCAGGTCAAAGTTAATGGAGTCAACATTGACCAGTGATTCACTAAGGAATGAATCACAACCACCAGCATGAGGTAATGGCAAAGAACCCTTAAAAAACCCCCACAACTTTCAGTCTAAAGCAAACATTTTGAAATTTTGTTCCTCCAGCTTCCTCACAACCTTTCTCTTTAAATTATTTCTCCCCCTTGTTGAACACCATCACACACATACACAGAGGTATTCACACAGGCAGGCACCCTGTCTTAGGTTTATCGCTGAAACATTTTTCCTCTTCTACTGTGAAAGACTCCCATAAGTAACTGTATATTTAATGTCTGGAGCGTTTACACTAAAGCTATTAAAAGATGTTTTCCTTCTTGCCTGTGCAAGAGCTACCTGCTGATTTTTAGCTGCTTTGGCAGGATGTGCTGTTTTCAGGAAGACTCATTTGAAGGGACAAGTGAGCACAGATTAGCATCTAAACTGGAACAACATGCACAGAGTCCTGTGAAACACTCATCTGACCCAGGGCTTGTTGCTGCCCTTCAGAGCCATGCTAACCACTTCCCTTAATACCACACATTTACTGCAAAGGCACCAGCCTCATGTGACAGACTCCACAAGCGCCCACTTGTTCTTGCCTCCGTTGTGCAACTTCTTGAATTGCACCAGAGGAAATGATGGTTTTGGCAGAGCAAAGAGGCTGCAGGAAGAGCCAGGCCTCCCCTGGAGGAGGAAGGGCTTGTGCCCAAGAGGGATTGAAGCCTCGATGCATTCCCCTCACCTAGAGCTGAACACCAATGCCTACGCTGAGGGGATATCCATTATGGTAGTGAACACAGGTATTTACCATTGTCCAACATCTTTATCTTCTGGGAAAGTATATGGGTTGTATGTTTTCCCCAAGCACACAAACAGTGATTTAATTTTATAGTATTTTCTTCATAACTTTGTAGGCAGAGAAAGAACTTATCTCACCAGACAACATGCTTTGCCTTCCAATGATCCACATAAGCAGGAGGTGCCTAGTACTGATGGTTTGATTTTTCTGTTCATTTAGTGATATGCTCTTCCAGCCACACTGATAGCTTAGTTTGGACATATAAAGGCACTTTTAATAAGATAAACATAAATGTTAAACAATTCACATTAAGCCACCATCTGGCCCCCAATGGAAATTTTCATGTTTTGGATTTACATATCAGCATTTGCCATCTGGGCAGAGTCTGTTATACATTTTATGAGAAAATCTCTGGCTGCATTGTAAAGTTTGACAATTAACTCTTATTGCTCCTAAGCAAACAGTTGCAGAAGGGTAAACAAAGGAAAGAGACCCTGTTTTCATGTTACTTTCATAGACTGACTTGTTCTTTAAACAAAATGCTAACCTTTTGTTTCATCTGTCTGGTTTACCTGACTGGTTTGGATGCAGTTTGGAATACAAGCCATTCACAGACAGCATTGGTAGAATGGAAACATCCAGCAGCCCAAGTGTCAGCAGAGAAACTATCTGCTATCTCAGACAGCACCTTCAACCCATTATCAGCTATCCCCTTGATACAGAGCACATTGTGGGGGTTGTGCATATACTACTTAAAGTTATTCTTTTTGCAACATAAATTGGGATAACACTAGCAGAGTCTCTCACCAGACTAGCATTTGTTTTCGTCACCCATGATCCATTAGCACTTAACCCTAAGGAGACAGACAATTTCACAGGCCAGCACAAGTCAATGAAAGAGGAACAGAATCAATGGCTATTGGATCCAGCAGGGAACTCAAGAGGAGCAGGAAAGCACTCCTATAGCTTACTCACAGAAAGAGATATGGAAAATATTCCTCCATTCTTATTTGTTTTTCAGAAAGCAAAGGAAATGAACAAAAGGCTCTTCAGCTTTTTGCTTTACTCAGAAAAAAGGTGTAGAAGGTGAGGATCAACTCACAGGCAAGAATAAAAAAGAGGTCATAAAGTAATCAAGCAAGTGCTGTGTTCCCTTCATTTTCCTCTGGAGGAACTAATTTTCTTCAAGTAGTTTTTAAGAATTATTTTTAAGTCATTTAATGTGTTCAACTAATGGTTGGTTTTCTAAATATTTCTCAAGGTAAGTTACTTAATTATAGCTTATAATTACAGAAAAAAATCCTGGACACACAACCTTCATGTTTAAGAGAAAGCACAGAAAGCAAATAAACTTAGGCAAACACCAAAACTTTTCAGAAACAGTTGAGAAGAATGGAGAAATGGGAATTACAGAAGTTATTTACACTGGAGTGCAGAGGGTTACAATAGCAAATTCAGATGTCTGCGTTTAGGGTTTGGAAGTGTGACAGAACAGACAGCTGTCAAACAAAGCCACATGACAGCAACCTGTGATCTGTGAATAAAGGTCAAATCCCCGACTGCCCTGTGGAGCTGTCTGCTGTCCCACATTCTTTACCAAGACCTTCCAGTCAGTCTGGGAGGAAACAGAGTGCTCAGATGGATGATGTCTTTTTTCTCTCTTCCATACCTCTGCCACTTACTACTAGTGTGACTGGACTGACACTAACCCCGTATGTTTTGACACTACAGCAGCCTGCTCCTGCTCCTTGATGCCCATTTGCTCTTCCTGGCCCTAACGTCTTTGGATGACTGCATCAGGAAACACATTTTAAGCCCTGGCAGGCTAACTTACCTAAGAAAGGACTCTAAAAGAGTTGAAAAGCCCTAGCTTTAAAGGCCTGATGTTGCAAGAGAACATCCATGCCATGTCTTCATAAGTGGGACTGTTAAAATGTGCTGTTCATGCTGACCACATGTCTTGGGACATTCTACTGCCCCAACAGAGATAGGTAAGATCAGTTCCTGAAATGTTAAGTGTATGTAAGCAAATTTCTATTCTCTCCTAACATGCATCTCATATTTCAGACTGTTCCTCCCACCGTATTCCAGTATACTCTCCTAATAACTGCCAAATTGTCAAGATCTACTCTTATAAATTAGATTAGTTGAAAAATTTCTTGGCTGGATTGTCCAGCATTCTTCAGAAAGTTTTGCTAAAAGGCTCATCTGGACATCACTCTGACAAAGAAGGGGAGAGGCTCTGCCTGGCTGGAAGTACAGTTCTGCATACTATTTACCCACTCTTCCAACCCTCAATCCAGAAACTACTCCTCTGAGAGGTGAATGATTCATGTATTTCACCTGAAGCATCACCTTCCAGGAATGGTTTCAACAAAGGTATCTGGAAGGTGTGTAAAGCTCTTGACATCATGGTTTTCTTCTATACACCCTATGGCAAGCAAGCTTTCCAAACTGTCAGGGAAAACATCTACCTTGCATATTCTCCAGTAATAGTGAAAAGGTAAGTTTCTTTAAGCCTGAAGAACATAAAATGAGCAAGAATGTAACTGCAATAAGAAATAGCTGTTGCAGGCTGTTTATGGTCATTAATGTGCTAACCTTAGTTCCAAAAGCTGCAAAATCCTAATGCTTACAGTAAATCAAGATCACAGCAGGTAAAGAAAAGCACCTTCATCAGAAAGACACCAAAATAAAGGAAAAGACAGTTTACATCTTCACTTTGGCAGGTTTTTTTTCCTGGAAAACCAATCAATCCCTATGTCCCTGCTACTCCTTAAAACACAGAACATGTGGAAGAGCCTCACAGCACTCCCTTCCAGCCTGGGGCATAGCAGCAGGAGAGACATTCTCCTCTCTGGCTCATTAATCTCTGGAGTCAGAAATACATATTTATACATATATTCTATATATCCTTTTCCCACCACATTTGGTCTGCCTTGAGGTGACCATTTATGGTACAACAGATCTGGCGATTCTTGCTCAGTGCTGCAGATAGAACATGAAACAATCTCAGACACTCCAGAAGTGACTGAGCTGTTCAAAATTGTTTAATCAATACATACTTTAGATGGTAGCTTTAAAATAACAATACAGTTTAATATAGAGTGGGTGGTTTCCAGGGACTAAACAGGCCCAGGACTCATCCTGCCTTAACATATCTAAAAAACCACCACCACCACCACTCTCTCACTTGCATGGCTTACAGAAAGCACACTATGACACTGGTACTTTTTTTTTTTTTCCAATATTTGATTTTTCCAAAGTTATCCCCTAATATTGAAGACTAGATTTGTCATGGATTGTATCTGCTGTAAACTCCCCTACTTCTGCCTTAGTTGAAAGGAAAAGACAGGATAAAGTCTAACATGGTGAGCTGATGACAATGAATTTTTCTTTAATAGATTGAACTATGCCCATATTTACAAGTGCTACCCTGACTGCTAAGGACAAGACAAAAACGGCCACAGGTGTCATCTCACTTCTTCAAACTTGGTTCTAAATCTCTTGACATCCCAGAGTGCTTTCTGGAACATCAGTATCTGAAGCAATGAATTGTATGTATTTTCAGAGCTTTACTGTTTTGCTTAGGTGGGTTCTGTTCTTCCCTTTTCAATCAATTATATCATGTTAGTCCAGCTTTCACTCTTCCACAGCATATTTGGGTCCCAGTGTTGCGGTTCTGTCTAATCCAAGTCTGATTCCCTGTTTCAGCTTAACAGAGCTCTTTATCTTGCATCGGCAGCATTACAAAATTAAGTCAATAAGCACACAAGGTTAATATGTATTCAAGTTACAATCTGCTACATAAGTTGCGCAATGAAATTAGGAGGCTGGCAAAAATTGTTTTCCGTGACTGTCTGTTTGTTTTTACGTGCTTGATACATCAACAAAATACTGCTGTGTTGCCCCAGCAAGTAAAGTGAGTGATTCTGTTGTGGCTGACTTTCTAACTGTTGTCTAATTTTCATATGCTGTGTCACATTACTCCATTTTGAAAGACATTCAAATAGCAGCCATCTCAGATAGACCAGCTTTTCATGAAATGAAGTAGATTTCTTAATGGCTTTATCTGTGTTTGATTTTTTTCCTCCCGAGTTAAAACTGTATCATAATACAATAGGCATTTATTGAATTTTGTCATTTATACAATGGAAAACCCCTATATATAAATAATATAAGTAAAATATTGCTGATGCCTTAACTGTAGGACTACAAAAACATTTGTCTCAATTTATTTTCTATATGGAACTTACAGTACTTGGAAAGCATTATCTGTTAAATGAGTATTTTCAAGCTACCCTGCAGCACCCAGCCAGGCATTGTACTCTGTGTGGACATTGCCATAGGATACTCATTAGTTTATCCATGAGAGGACTTGTTTATAATAATGGCTCAGTCATCTGGGAAACATGATCCAGTCAAATTACAGCACATTCTTGTGTCCAATGAAACAATTCAGGACGAAAGAAAATATGAACATGGGAACAGAGAAAAGAATCTAACGAAACTGCAAATAACATTATGTTGTATTAATCTTGGGTTATAACCTATTAGCCGCTATTTAAATTTCACATTTTTGGGAAAAGCATGTTTCAAGCCAAACATAAACCCCACGTTTATTGGCGGGTCAAGATCTTCTCCAGGATTATTGAGAATCTTTCTTGTACCGCACATTTTCACTGCACTGGAATCTTACTGTAAAGCCCCAGTTCCTAGCTGGCATTTTGCTGATGGCTGGGCTAGTTACAGGGACAGACACCAGATGGGTCATTACAGCTGCATTACAGCCTGGACTGGAAACTGCCATGCTCGAGTACAACAAGAAGTGTGTCTCGACAAGTTCCATCTCTCTGATCTCCCAAGCAACTTACCCTGTTATTGTTTGTGGACCAAACTACAATGGTAAGCAACTAGAGTGTATGGGTGGGTTAGAAAGAAATGAGGTTCACCAAATGTTCTGCCAGCACAAAGCCACCAGCCCTCCTTCAGAAGCACAGACATATACCCCATAAGGCCACATCAAGGAAATTCCACACAAACACCTCACCAGCCTTGAGTACTATCTTAAGACTAAGAGGTTAAGAAGGTGGTTATATCACAGGGAATAGCATTTGCTCCAGATGTGGGAGTCTGTGGTGTGTCCACATCTGTCAGAGTCTGTAGATACTCAGTTCCCACCACAGTCTGTGGGGTACAGGCGTTAAAACACCTTTGTGAATCAGTCTTGCAATTAATGTGCTCTTTTCCATACATAATTCATACAGATAATCCTGGGAATTCAGTGTCAGTGCACAGTTCTGACTAAATAAGCAGAGTCAATTTGGGAGGGGTTTTTTGAGTGTTCAGGTTCTAACACACTTAGAAAGATTATTTAGTTTCTAGAAGGGGGAAAAATAAGGCCAACACAGAAATAAGGCCAAAAATACATTGCTGTTGAACTGCTCACCACTGGGCAGTACAGGATCATAATAGATTGGAAAAAGGGGGACCCAGTGGGGCACAACTTCACTGTGGTGACAGCATCTTTCTAAACAAGTAATGGTTAAATGGTTTGTTTGACAATGTGAACAGCCTTCCTGAGTGACATACTACAAAAAAGCTTCAGTCAATAATAATACCATTCCACTGTGCACCGATGACCAAAAACACTCTCCCTAAATTGACATGAAACATAGAAATTGTTATTTAATTTGCATGAAAAGACTTTGTTTGGGTTTTCCCTTTCCTCTAGCCACACTCAGATACATGCGAGTTGTCTTTCCATAGAATAAGGCAAGGGTAGATTTTACTCATTTTCTTAAGCACTTGTAATTCACACATTTCTCAGCAAAAAGCAAGCCTCTAAAAGTCATCAGCACCCACAAAGATTTCAAGAAGCTCTTCCACATGAAGGTCTCACAAAATTAAACAATATCAAAGTTCAGGAAGGGCTAATATGTCAGGCATCCACATGTCATCATTTTGGTACACAATGACACCTCTTGCTAAAAAAAAGCACAAAGCCATCGAGGAACTAAACAACTGAGTACAAAACTAAAGCTTTGTCTCTGTGGTGTGATCCAGGCCTCTTTTCCATTTATAAATCCTGAAAGCAAAACGATCTAATTCATCTTCCAAGACATAAATCAAGTAAATGGTTTTATACCTCTTATCAAAGTAATTCTCAACATCCTCAAAAGAGGAGGAAAACTGCAAAACTCAACCATCAGTAGTTGTGTTCTTCCATTCAAATCAACAGCCTCCACCACCTACCTTAGGGCTTCTCCCACGTCTATCCCCTGGGAGTACACAGGACACTCACGGCCCACACACCTGCTTTTGGCAGGGGTGTGTATTTCAGCCTTCTGATTAAGTGGGGAGATGTACCCAAGAAATCAAGGCAGAAGCCGTTCCCTGACATATGTCCCCTCATGCACTTTACCAGCACCTATGACAGCCAAAACACAACTGTTTGCCACAAATAAGCATGTCAATACACCTTTCTCATCCATAAGCAGTAAACATAGTCCAGGCATGATAATGTTAAATAGTGGGGGGAGGCCATCCAGTTAGCAAGTATATTACAGTACACTATATTTAGCAGACCACTTCTAAAATCAGCATTTACAGATGACTTTTGTAGAAGACACTACAGATGATTTGATTGCTTTCCAGACATAATTAAAATCAATTTGTTGAGCAAAAATATTAAGATCACTTGTAAGAAAAACATGGAATGCAAGGAAAATGTCAGCTTTGGATCTTACAGTTGCCTGTTTTGAACAAAGCACTTATGCTCCTCATGCCTCAGTAAATACTTGGGAAAAAAAGAATCACAGGATAGCAAACTATCAGTAAAAAATTAATTGCAAGAATCTAAAGTTTCTCTATAAGACAGTTAATTCAGATAAGGAGACACAGATCTTGTTAGGGTAAATCACTGCTCAGATTCAGCTATGAACTGTTGTTATTACTACTTGCATTTTATAAGACTTTGTTCATCATCTTTGCCACATACACACATATCAAAAACCCTCATCCCAAGCTTCATTTTGAATTTAAAATAATTCTATGGCTCTGACCTCAGTAACAGTTCTTCAGAATAATTTAAAGCACTCAATGAACAGTTTCATTATTTAAGTGGCTTCCATTCTTCATTTTGCCAACAAAAAGAAAGTTTGAGATGAGAGATGTCTAGACATGTGCACACTGTTTATCAGCTGAGCAAGGACTCCCAAGAGTGGTCAGTGTAGACTAGATTACTGAAGTGGTAGATAATAAAGGATAACAAATCAAGCCATAAAACATTCCATGACAATACAACATTTCACTAAGTCACAACAACTTGTGCTAATTGAAGAACTGAGCTGGTGCTATTGTATATTAGAAAACCAAAATAGAAAGCACAGTATCAGAAGTTACCATGCTGCAATTCTCTGTTACAACCTATACAGCTATGAGGAACATAAATATGATGTACATTTCCATAATCAAAGAATTTATTCTAAATAATTTGGAAGACCAGCTGTCAGAAAGCATGATTTGGTTTCAAATATAAGCTCTGTTTTTCATATTATGCTATTTAACTAGCACAAATTTTTTAACTGACTTCCATTTTCATCCTTAGGTATCTTAAATCCTACTTGCTTCATAAGTCTACTCAGATTTGTTTATTTTACAAATATCAGTGGGACAATCTTTCAGAAATTCCTCAGCTGACACAGATCTGCTCAAGACCCATCAACAGCAGGGTGGGGGTGGGCAGGGTGGAAAGCATGAATATAATTCAGCTTTATAAAACAGAAGACATGTCCATGCATCTCTTGTCACATAATTCATGGCAGATTGCATCAGGGTCTACAGTACACTTGTTTCAAGGACACTTAATGACTACGATTAGTACTGGAGTAGACTCAGTGACTACCTCTGTGATAGTGGTGAAGACAAGCATTAGCGTAACAAGCTGGGAGGGAATATTCCCACTGACACTTCTTGCGTGACCTCTGCCTCTACAGTCCCCCTGTTCTCCTTCCAGTCGTGAAGCATCTGAAAAGCTCACCCATCTGAGCTGCGCTGCACCAACCTTCAGAGCCACCCACTCATCCCTGCCACCCTCTCCTGCCCACTGTTCTGCTACCCAGATGATTGTGTCAGCTGGTCACATAACTGCCTGCAATCTAACTGGAAATACCCTGAGTCAGAACAAAATTCAGTTTTCTTACCCAACAGTACATAACCCAAACAAACAGTTCCTGAAGGCAGAAAGAAGAAATGATCAAGCGCCCACATCCAGGCGTCAGGCTGCAGAGCAGACAGAACTGGCCATCTCACGTGGGAGCAGACAACATTCTGAGAGGCAGACCTGCACTGACTGCATGCTGCCTGGGAATTCTGAATGGGGAACTTCCAACAGCCCAAGCAGCACAGGAATTGTCCCACTCCAATTACAGCAATAAGTAGGAAGATACTAATTTTACCACAAGGGTTCAAACAAACAAAAGCCCCCAAGATCTTTCTATCATAGCTCTTTATGGCTAAACAGTGGCAGTGACCTGAGGAGGAAGCAAATCAAAGTCACTGCAGCTTTTCACATAACTCAGCTATTGAAAAGTCACTGCTTCAACATTTTGTAGGTATTAATTTCAAACACAGCAAATAGACACACCCTTAATCATAAAACAAAGCTCCTCTTAAAGGCACGCTATCAACCAAGCTCCTTCTGAGTCAATTTCCCAAGAATGCAAACTTTGTTTTGCAACCTGTCCCCAGGAGTGGAATTTTTGTTATACTTACAAGAGACAGCATGTAAAATCAATATAGCAAACACCAGTAAAACTTTGAAACTGCAAGACAGGGGTGGGGGGAAGGAGGAAAAAGTTGGTATCTTTACATTTCATAGCAATGCAGAAGATACTTCCTTAAAAGGTTTTAAAGGGATGGTTTCAAACTGGTCTTACATAACTTGTTGCTGCAATATCAATCTTAAAAGAGCTTTCTTTTCTCTTCTCTTTTTTACTTAGATTGCTCATAAGAATACAGCAGAAGTTAGACTAAAAGTCTTAACGACTGCACGACATGCACAAGGTTGGGTGGTGTCAACTCCCTCAGTACTGCAATAGTATCAAAACCAAAGACATACTTCTCAAAATGGTTGAGTTTACCAGTAAATACAAGAAGCATTAATAGTCATTTACAGTACCTTCACATTAACTTCACTAAAAATAAGCACTATGTTATATTCCTTCTTCCCTGTATAAAAACTGCAACCAATCAGGCCAAAATCAGAAATCTGAACTGCTGTAATGAAAAACTTCAATTGGACTTGTAGTACCTAAATTGCACCCATATAAGTATTATTTCTAAGCTATACCCATTCTACTGGAGCTTTGTCAATTTGTACTTGTGCTAGGATTTATTAATTTATTACTGAGCAGCAGTTATACTCTGCTGGTAGAGCAATGCTAACTTTGAATTAATAACATTATTATTACATCCTAATAGCTTTCCAACATCTCTCTGTAAAACATATGAAAACACTTACTTATTTTAAAGAGAATATTAACAGAGAAATTAAGAGGCAAATGCAAATATATCGACACATAGCATTCAAAAATCAGTCAGTTAAAACAGAGCAAATATTTCACCAAGAATTCAAAATGGCAGAAGGCAGATCACAGAAGATCCTCCGTAAGATGAAGAAAAATGCTCTTCTCCAAAGCACTCAAATAATTAGACACTTTTAAATTAAATATTAATTTGAGTAACCAAGCAGTTTTTAACAACATCAAGATAAATATATTGTGCTAAATTAATGTTTCATTTACATGTATGGTTCTGAGAGACTTTGCTTCTGTTTGACATGGACACTTTGTATATGCATGTCAAGGTAAAACTAAACTAATAGTAAAACAAGATAATCTTCTAGGAAATTAAAAAATACATTTCCCGATTTTAAAAAGTAGTAAAGAAAAATTAAGAAACACGTATCTAAAAATCACTGGAACAAAAAAATACCCAGAGACAGAACTGTCCCTGCGCTTGCTTCACAGAGCAGTAATACTGCTCTTAAGGTTTAAAAAAAGCTTGAGTGCTGTAAGATCAATTAAATTCTTGCTCCTGCCAATTAATATATGACTGTCACTAGCTTTGCTTTTCCTGTACAGAAGGCAGTTACTGTGTAGGAAAGCTAAAGGCACAGAGTGCCTATCTTTACTTGAAATGTATTTGCTGGTATCTGTCTCAGATAAGCCTTCCATGGTTTTCAGCAGTTTTATCCACCACAGATAGCATTGCTGGCTTCAGTTCTTACCGGCTGGTTTAATTGTTTACTTTAATAAAACAAATATGCCATAAAAAGTATCACAGTTGAGCAATCCTGGGTGGCATTTCAGTTCACTGTATAGCAGTCATTCTTTGATAAGACAAATTCAAAGCCATGACTTCCAACTCCTCCCCCCTGACTTTTCATTGATCTATATTGAAGGACTTACATAGGTAGCAGATAAAGTGTTTTCAAAACCAATTGAACCAGTTTACTGCCAAGAAAAGACTAATCTGACTACTGTGTCATATTCTTTCCCACTCACCTAAGACTGTATTCTGTGGCACAAAAATCTGTGGTACAATACACTATATCAGAAAACTGAACAGACTTCTAACCCTTTCAAGTTCTCTAGGAATGTGCTGTATTAAAATAATAGGTTAGGGTTGGAATGAGATGGAGGCCAAAGCAAACTTTAACCAGGTGATTAACCTGGAGACTCTGCAGGACTTCTTGCTGGCTGTAACTCAAGCAGCAGGGAATTAATATTTAATTCATGCCAACAGGTTACTGCCTGGACTTGTACTGCACTGGCCTCAGCCAAGACAACCATTGCAAATACATCACACTTTCACAAATTGACCTAATTTTAGTGAATGATTTAGTCATTTTAAAGCTAATCGAAGGGGAAAAAAAAGAAAGTAGTGTTCTAAATACAAAAATCAAACTAATTCCTTCTTCCCAAATAAAGACACATACAGTGTTACTGGTATAGGTACACTTGGCATCATTTTCTGGCATCTTCATCTGAACTTTCTATATCTTCTCTTTCTTCCCTAAGCTCATCATTTTTTTGAGCCTGCAACTGATTATTTTCACTCTCCTTAAAAAGTCTATTGCATTCAAAAAACTTTCAATGACAAACTCCAACAGCTTCTGCTAGTTTGGGTTTTCTTGGTTCTATTAAAGGATCAAATAGAACATAATTTTACAACCATATATGAAAAATTCAAGTAAAGAATAGTATGAATTGATTTTACTTAGAACAAATGTTTCACGTAGGTCATTCCACTTCTAACATTCCTCAGCATCATCACACAAAGCCCAGCATGGCCCACAAAGACATTCAAGATTTTTTTAACAAAGTATGTTCAAGATGCTATTGCTACATTCATTTCAGCCAGGATCACAGAAATAGCAATACTTATCAAACAGGTATTTTTCTGCTTTGCAAATTCAAGACATAAAGAAAGCAAAAGAAACAAAAGTCTATTCAGGTGCAACAACAGATACATTAATCTGACACTTTTTCAACAATTTCTTTGTCTTTCAGGATTACACAAACTGCAGCATTCTTATTCAGGATGAGTATTACACCATCTCTGTTTTTACAAATAAAAAAGAAAAAAGTAAGAGAAAGCCAAAATTTATTCTTGCCCATGAATGTTAGTGGGAAGTATACACAAACCGTCCTAACCACCCACACAGTGCTATAAAAATGTCTCAAGTTCTTTAAGGCACGCAAGAGCATCCAGCTGCCCTCTGCTTACACTGGATATTCTTTTTTGTTCCAGTTTAGTCTTTCAAACATTTCCCAGCAAACTTTCAAAGCCAAACTCTTCTCCTCCAGCTTTGAGTGCTAGCACAAACTTCTTCAAGACAGATTTTCTAAGACAACTAACTTCCATCAATTTCCAATACAATTGTAAATTCTTAGCACATTTTAAAGACAAAAGTACAGAACAGGATTCATATGACAGAGATTTACTACACTAACAATAATATCTAATTAGCTGATCTCCTGATCAACTCCTACTAGGCTACATTAATTTCAGCCAAACACACTGCACTGCATTATATCTAACACTGAATTAAATGAAATATATTCTTTTGTGAGTTTTGAAGGAAAGAAAGCTCCACTAGTACAGCTCAATATCAAGGTGAGCACAAAACAACTGGGAGGGTAAAAATGTATTTTTTCTTAAGAAAGTGCTTGCAATACTTTCTCATCTAGTTCCTCTAAACTTGCCCATCATTTCATAGATAACAAAATGCTCAGAAATGTGGATGTTTCCTCATACTGAAAGTTATTCACTTAAATACATATCTTGATCAGATATTCCTATTGAACAAGGTTATTAAACCTCATTATCAAGACACAAAAAACCCAAAAAAACCCCAACCAACTCAAAGAGCAGACTTGTTGCCAGTCCTGAGTGGTGTATTTCTTTGACCTGTCCGCATAATCTACCTCACATGGAAATGATAGGCTATTAGGGAATAAAAAAGCCACCACCCACTCACTTGGCAATTTAACGCAGCATGCCAAGGAAAAAAAAAAAAAAGGGGGCAATTCCTCATTAAAGCCCTTTAGACTGAAGAGATCATACTTAAACGAGCAGGAGACTCTTCAGGACAGTTCCCTAAGCAGAAAAACCCTAACAGGTACATGGACACTCAATTATTGTCTGTTTTGCCAGTTGTTGCAATTAGTCTTTCTTCAGCCTAAGTGTAACCCACAACTTCATTTCTTGTGTTGGAAAGGGAATTCTTTTTGCTCTCTTCTTGTTCTGAGGTTCACAATTTAGTAACTGAGGAACCTGTTGAGTTTTTTTACATGGTTATAAGCAACCACTTCAACAACTTCAAATTTACTGAAGAGAACAGCTACTACCTCCTTCCTTTGCAAGTGTGATTTGTAACACCAAGACACCTGATCGCATTGCAGTCTTTTCTCTTGGATGGTCTGAGGTCCATGTTGCTCCCATGTCATAGGCAACCTCCTGGTCCACCTCTGCATACAGAGGTGCATCCTATTTCCAGACAGAGAGATATAGTAAGGGAATCCTTGTTTCCAAGAACACTGCTGGTAATAGCACTTTTAGCACTGCCAATTCCCACAGAAGTATGCAACAGAAAGTGTAAGTTTTACATTTGGTTTAAGGAGTTATACCAGTCCCAGTCTCGCACATTCACCTTTACTGCTATGATAATTGCTATTAGGCACATAGAAACTAAGAGATTGTACTGTACTTGCACGAGTGCACACCTTTCCCCATCTGCTGGCTTGCAAAATCTGAGGGGCTAAATGAAGAGTGTTCCCCATTGCTCATTTTGAGTGAACATTTTATGGAAAAGGGTACGTGAATTTCACATTCAATACATTTAAAATTATATGTCAAAGATGATGATTATTTGCTATCTAAAAAACACAGTGCTTTTCCAGGCCATGTCTGTAAGAGAAGAAACCAGCAGCTGCTGAGCTCAGATAGGAAAACTGCAACAAGTGGCTTCGTAGAAAGGGTTTGACAATCCAGGCAAATGAGTAACGAAAGCAAGAAAGTCACAGTGAGTTGGGAAAGTAGGTACAAAAGGAGGTACACACGAACTGGTCTGTCAGGAGAACCTCAGGAATGAGACCGAAAGCCCCTCAATAATATAGGCAAAACCAATTTCACAGGGTGTTAGCATAGCACAGGCCAAGAGACCGATTTTTGTTACAGTATTTTGCAAGAAGCCCAGGAGGCGAGGGGGAGGTCACGGCCGTGCTACCCAGGGCTACAAAAACAGATGGGCCAAGCAGAGCTCTGAGTAGCCTAAGATGGAAAAGCAACTGTATCCATTGAACAGAAAAAGGTATATCCAATACTGCTAAAGTGATATTACTTGGAAGCAATACCCACTTATATATCCTAAGCAACGAGCAATGTTAAAAGAAACTCTAGTGCATAGCATATATCACACCAACACACACTAGAAGAGCATCAGAACACTTGAGCCTGAATTCTGTAGTATTAAAAGAATAAAAACAGTTCCAGATGAAATTTTAAATATTACTTTTTTGAAAATTTAACACTCTGTTGATAAGGATACGTTTCCATTTAAAGGCTCAAGGAAAAACACGATTATATAAACTTAAATTGAGTTCAGTAACTTTTTCAGTGATTCGCCCCGCTCTTGTACAACCTGTCTGCCACACAGCGGCACTGAATTCTCCCAGAGAAAAGGCTTCGCAGCCCGGTAGTGCCAACCACACGAGTTCCAACCACGCCGGAGCCCCTGGGAGGGATGCCCGGCACGGGTCCCGCCCCCGCCGTGCCCAAGCCCCGAGCGGAGCGCTCCGGGCAGGCGGGGCCGCAGCCCCTTCCCCGACCCCCGGTAACTCACCCGAGCGCGCGGCGGGATCGCCCGGGCCGGCCGGGGGCAGTGCCTCGGGGGCGGGG
>VXAU01005463.1:286496-303559 GCA_013399695.1 Formicarius rufipectus | reverse complement strand
TCCGTACACGGAGCCGCTGAGCAGGAGCGGCGTCGGAGCCGCGGCATCAGGCCCCTGAGCCGGGCCGGGCCGGGACACCCGAGAGAGCCGCCCGCAGCCCCAAACGGGGATCCAGAGGGCCGGTTGGAATGGGCCGCGTTGGTTCGGAATTGGTGGCTCCGGGAGAGGTCCCGCTCCGAGCGGCGGTGGCGCTGGTCCTGATAACACTGCGTCAGCTTATTTACACGTATTAACAACACATTGCGTCCGCCAGCCGCACATCCACCAACGCGTCGTAGTCCTCAGGTGCAACAGAAACACGGCTAAAAGCAAGAGGAGATGCTTTAGAGCAGACAGGCCACCGCCCAGGATCCCCACCCCAATGCCACTTACCGAATAACTGGGGTGTCTTATCTTAAAGCACCTGCCACTATTTAGTAAATGACATCACTCAGAGAGCAAGCTGAATTCCCCATGAAAATACAAGCAGTAGTCTAATAGTTAATCAATTTAGTGCACTGAATATGGCTTTGAAAAGGGTCTGGCCACTGCCATTGCGTGTGGAGCCAGGCTGACAATATATGATAATACATACATTTCAGATGATCCTTTAGCCACTTCTTGAGCCCAGTTTTGAGCCTGCTTTCAATGATCCAATGAAGCCAAATAGCATGGAATTTGGGCACTTGCTGGCCCTGACAGATCTGCCTGTTCCTTTGCACGTGCTTTGCGTCCAGAGCACAGTGATGATCTCTCTCCCTCATGCGGGTGCACTGGGCCTGCTTTGGGTTTGCACAACCACACAGCTGACGGTGCATCTGGCAATTCAAACAGAGCTATGGTAAAGGTCTCATTTTCAGGTTTGACTTTTAAGGTACAGGAGTGTGACTTTATAACCTAAAACAATAGCATAAGTGTATAAATTTGATAAATCTAGTAATAAAATTCTTTGCACCTTCATGTTGCAGGTGTCTACCAAAGGATATTGCAAGTTAAACTTATGTAAAATTTATATATCCCTTGGAAGAAAGAAGAATCTGTAATTTAAGATTTCTTATGTATTTGATAACTGTACTAGATACAGTAGGAGCACTTGCCTTACAATGAAAGTTTAGTTAAAACACATCCACAGTGCCAATAAACATGTTACAGAGATCTAAGCAGAAACTGTGTGCTGAATGAAGTTGGTATATTAAAGTAGCTTTTACGATGCTATGGCTTTGATTCCATGGAGACAATGAATCATTTGCAATGGAGAATAAATAGGAAAATCAAAGTATATTCCTGCATATTATTTTTCTAGTACCACTTTATTCTGCAGGGTAAAAGTGAACCCAACTGAATCCAGCTGAAAGGACTCTTGTTGGAGATTCTGGGGAAACCAAAGCAGACTCACAAGTTAAAAAACCTTTTGCTGCCAGTTCCTTGCAGATTGTATTTTTATTAAGTACCAGCTTTTGACTTTTTCAGTGTTATAAAAGAAAAAGTAAGCAGACCATGTTAGCACAAAATGCGTAATACACAATGTCAGTTCATGAAAAATTGCCCTGAAGCTCTAAAAGTGTCTTTTCCACATGGTTTATTTAATAAAAAGCAAAATAGAAGCAAGCATGAATCTTAGGTTGTATTGTAGTGCAGAAATAGTATGCAAAGCCAAGCAGCTTGTTTGGAGCCTGGGGTGGGAAAAAAAAAAAGGCAAGGACACTTTCTGGTCAGGCCAGATAAAAGAGCATTGACTATATATTTTGTGTTCCTTGCTTAATTTCTTTTCTCCTTTCCTTATCTTCACACCTTGTGCTCAGCCAGACCAGCACTTCATTTCTAAGCAGAAGGCAACCATCCAAAAATCAGCTTAATGAAATGCTGCATCTCGCTGCATTATTCCTGCCGTGGGCCACTGAGGAATGAGGCACAGCGCTGCTGGGAGCTTTCTGAAACAAAGTAACCACATACTTTTGCAATCGTATTACTTCGTTTCTTTGGACAACCTGAAATGAATGAAAACAGGTTGGTTTGTTAGTTGCCCTTTATACCTTTTTATATAGTAAAGTTTTGAAGAAAATGTTTTCAATTAAAATCTTTCTAATCCTGGAGATTATCTGGGATATAGTAAAATCTCTAAATCCTATACACAGAGGAGTATGGCCCCACAGGTAACGCTTTAACTTTTGACCAAACAAGAAAAAAGCATTTCCAATTGCTGTATTCCTGTTAGTATACATTCATTCACCTTATAAAATGACATACCTAGTCTATATGTATTTACGGCCACTATTGCAATATTACATCTTATATGCAGATGAGATCGATATAATTTTCAGGAAATTCAAAGCAGCTGAAATAGTGTATTCAAGAACAGTCTGCAGTGGTACTTTACAAAGAGTATAGAGAACTTTTTTACTTGCCACCTTTTGGGGCTTGCCCCAGCTCGTGTTACAGGTGTGGCTGCAGTGCCACGTTTGTGTCATTCGGTGGCAGAGAGGACAAGGCGAGGTCTTCCCCTGGTGCTCTGACCCATGTGGGCTCCCAGGATTTCTCAACAGCCTGACATTATTGCTTTGCTGTTTGTATGTTACACTTGAGAGGCGGCGGGCGTTGGCCGAGTGGCGTAGGCCCCCGCCTGTGGAACTGCTCCTCCTCTGAGGACGCTGGTTCGAACCCTGGAGGAACTCGCTGTCGCCGTCAGAGCGTGCTTGGCCGTGGCAAGATGAGCCTCAGGAGTAAAGGGAGTGGAGCCAGTTCTGCGCACACTGTGCCTCACCTAAAAAATCCATTGCGCAGGCTTATCCCAGGATCTTCGTTCGCGAAGTCCAGCCAACAACAAGAGAACTTTTTTATGACTCATATGATTTTAAATGTTGTTGATTGCCTATTTTGATATTAGACATTCCTATTCTTACTTTAGATTTTTTTTTGTCAATTGTAATATTTAGAAAAATATTTATTATCAGAATTTATTCTGATATATTTTCATGTTATCTTTAAAAATGTATGTGCATAGCATTTTATTTATATTGGGATAATTATGCAACTTCATAGTGCTACCTACTACTGAAAATAAACTTTTTTAAAACCTTGTAAGTTTGGGTACCTTCTGATAAAAGGGCAGTGGAAGAAAATATCTGTTGAAATAACTACTTTCAAACCTCTGAAAAATGTTGAAGACAAGTCCTCATTTGTCAAGTCAATTTCAGTGACTGAATTTCTGGACTTTCAACCAGTGACTATTTGGACCAAAACTCCGAGAAGTGACTCTGAGGATCTGGGATTTTGACTAAAATTTCTTTGATGTTACATTTTTAATGAGAAATTTAATTTTAAATTGAAAGTAATCAGTGAAACAAAAGTTATTTTTCACTCAGTGGTAAGGAGACATCTTTTGTTTTCCAGAAAGCTCTGCATGAGGTGCCAGCCAAGCACCCTGAAATCCGCATCACATGTGGCACAAACTCTGTTCCCTTCTTACATTGCAAAGGCATAAGATAGACCATAGGTCCTTGATTAGTTGTTGGCATAAGATTGTATGTTCTCAGCCATGATGGCTGGAATCCATCTTCCCTAACCTGTAGCCAAAAGTTAGATGAGATTAGCATACAGTCCAAAGTACAGTAACAGGTTCTTTTTCCTCTCCATGGAGAAGACCTTGTCTCTAGTACTGAAGTACTAGTAGCCATATGCCCACAACCTTTTCCCACATCCCAAATGTATTGGTTATGATCTCATTCCCAGAAACCATGGAAATACAAAAAGTGAAAAGACTTTGTACATGAATATGAACAAGTAGAATATTGACCCCTAATCTTCCTGAGGAAAACACAACTTCAAATTTGACTCAGAGGGATCAGGAGAGGTTTATCTTCTGCTGGTACTTGTCTCATCCTGTAGAATAAACTGACATTGATGTTCTTTGAATGCATGAATGTCAGAGTTTGTCTTGTTATGGCTTGATAACTTAACCTTAGCAATTAATTTCAAGTTGAAACATTCTTGAGAACAATGCATTAAGACAGATAAAAGATAACAAAGGGATGTTTTAGCTATTGCTGAGCAGTGCTTGCACAGTGTCAGGCCCTTCTCTGTTTCTCAGGCTGCCCTGACAGGGAGTTGACTTGGAGTGCACAAGGAGTTGGGAGGGGACACAGCTGGGACTGTTGACCCAATCACAGGAAAACTCCAGATCGTATGACATTGTGCTCAGTATATAGAGCTGGGAGAAGAAGGAAGGGACATTTGGAGTGATGATGTTTCTCTTCCCAAGTCAACATCACATGTAATAAAACCCTGCTTCCCTGGAGATAGTTGAACAGCTACCTGCTGATGGGAAGCGGTGAATGAATTCGTGTTTTGCTTTGTTTGTGCGCACAGCTTTTACTACTAAACTATCTTTATATCAATCCACAAATTTTCTCACTTTTACCCTTCTAATTATCTCTCCTATCCCACTGGGGATAAGTGAGCTTGTGGCTGTGAGGGGCTGAGCTGTCCACTGTGGTTAAACTATGACAGCAACCCTTTTTGGTACCCAACTTGGACCTCAAAGGGTTTGAGGTAACAACAGCTTTGGTTGGGATTTGCAAGGCTGAATTTATTTGTTAGTGCTATTTAGCTATTAATTTTCAGGGTGCTGTGCTTGCCAGGGGTCTTACTTGCCCTCTTGTGCATTAGTCTAGTGCTTGTTAGTGCCTTTTTTCTTTTTTTTTTTTTTTTTTTTGCTCTTGCTCTCTTGCTGTTTGCTGTAGGGTTTATCATCTTACCCAGCTGTACCTGGGACCACTTTGATAACAGCCATGGCAATGTGCCTGGGCTGGCCCATGGCCTGGGCATTGCTGCTGTTTCTGTGCTGCTGGGCTGGACAGCCTGCAGCCCCAGTGTCAGTTTGAACTGAAGGGATTTGACCTGTGAGTAATTGCAGGAGCAAGACAACCTGAAGTGTCCACAGCTGTGGGTAAGACCATGTCAGAGCAAATGTGTCTGTGGCCATGGGTATGTCTATACCATACCAGTATCCATGAGGGCACTGTGGCCTGGGGATAGGTACACACTGGAGAAGAAACACCTCAAAGCATCTGTGGCCATGGATAAGTCCACAACACAGCAGGTACACCCTTGAAGAGACTGTGGCCTATGAGTAAGTCCATGCTGGAGCAAGTCCATCCCTAAAGAACTCGTATCCGTGGATAAGTCCACACAGGATCAGAGACAATGGTAGGAGTGGACTGTGGTGTCCAAAGGGACCAGAGATGGAGACTGTAATGGATATTCCCTTAAATTGTTACAAACTATGAGCTGAGTTGCATGTTATAGGATTACTATAGCAGGAACCACTACCAGTGGAGAACACGCCTTACAAGAAGTGGTGTATGTGCAGCAGTGACTCAGCCTGAACTGGCTTTGTTGCTCAGTAACTCCACACAACACACCACCTCTCTTGTCCCGAGTGACCACCAGAACAAATGGAGTCCAACATCACAGACCAATGAATTCAATGGATGTTTCATGGACATTTTGTGGACATTTTGCAGCGCTGGTCCATAGACTGAGGGAATGATATCGAAGGATGGGAAAGGGAAGGTGGCTAATGAGGACCCGTTGGATAGTATGGAACCTGAGCATGGTATGAAATAAGGTGTGGAGATTGCACTGGCTTTGGCTGGAATAGAGTTGTTTTTTTTCACAGTAGCTTGTAGGGTGCTATGCTCTAAATTTGTGATGAAAACAGTGTTGATAAAACACTAATGTTTGTGCTTCCCATGTGATAACAGTGAATGCCTGCACAGTGATAGGTGAGGAAGGATGAACCCTCTCACCCTTGGATAGATATTTTGCGCACATGTGCATGAGTTACAAGTTACGAGTTAATGAATTGCAAGTTATGAAATAGAGAACTTCTGAGTTAGAAACATCATGACTGAAGTGATGAATTAGTGAACTCGTGCTAGACTAGCTTGTACAAAGGGGACGGAGCCCTTCCTCATTGTGTTTGCTTTCTTTCCTAATGAACTTATAAAATAAAGTTTAATTTACAAAGTACACTGTCCTGTGAATTTGAGACATTCAAACAGACCATGATAGAGTGAGTAGTCTGTGGCCTTTGTCTCTACTACCTGTCTAAATAATTAAAACCAAAAGCAAACAGGCAGTGACTAGGGACACTCCTCTGAAAGGAGTAGGGGAAGTTCTTCACAATATGTGAGTTTTGTGCTGCTCGTCTGCTCCACATTCTTGTTTTCCTTTAAGGGCCTTGCCAAAGACCCCTAGTGCTTCTCTTCTTTGAGGGCAGTTATAATCCACCCAGTCTTTCCCTCTTGTTTCACTCACTATGAACTATGGACTTTCAGTGTTAATATGTGTTAGCCTAAATAATTAAAAGCGATGCTCACTGTATCCCAGAAATCTGGAAATGTTGAAAACGTGTTTCTTCTGTCACAAAGACACAAAGTCAAATCACAGTCAACAAGAAAATGAATAAGCTTTTTGGTGATAGCATGTGCAAAATAATTAGCATCATAAAAATTAAATTATTTAAAGTAGCATTCAAATCACACAGTCATAATTTCTTTAGTTTCCATTTATACAGAGGTAATTGTATTAACAAACTGCATTATTCAGTTTGGCGGGAAAACAATTGAAAGTTTTAATGCCCTGGCATCTGCAGATAATGAATGATATGAGCTGTGCTCCTAACCCACCTAGAATCCCTAGTCTTGTTTTACCCAGAGCATACTACACTATCTGTATGTCTGATGGAAGATACTTCTATGACTTTCTGGAGCCAAGACAATTCTGGAATAAATCTCGATAGGGTAACTCTTCTAGAATTAAATATTGAAATAAGTTAAAATATATGAAGGACCTTAGTCCAGAATTAATGACCCTATATATATAACTATCTAAAATACAGCTAAACTGTGTGAATATAAATCTTTGCAGCCTGCATTGCATTGGATATACTGGGAAGAGTTTTAAAAGACTCAGTTTTGTGACTTCAACTGCTGAACTTAGACTAACTATAAATAAACATACTACAAAGAGTCTAAAGTGTGCTTTAGAGTCAGAAGCCCATGTTTGATACGCTGCTGAACTCCACACACCCTCTAAGTGTTGGAATACAGCTATGCCATAGATGAGCTGACACAGCTCCTGCCTGCCTACTTACCCTTTAAATTCTTAAGCATTCCCAAGAGCTCTCACAACCTAGACATTTCTCAAACACACACTGTAACTGTTCATGGGTTTTTTCTGTTGCCACTTCCATGCCCTAAAAAATCCAGAAAGTGTGAAAGTGAGAATAATACTGAGGTCTCTTTGACTTCCATTTTCTCATGCAAGAGATAACATAAGCATTGGGTAGAATATCTGTCCTATTGAAGTCTTTTAGTATACTAGCAGCATCTAAACAAGTAGAGCTCACAGCTGAAACTGTGCTTAATCTACGGTACGCTCATAATCTCTTCTAGAAAATACCTTCCTTAAGTTCTATTTCCTTGTTTTGTATGTCCTCTGCTATAACAAAAGTGTTTGCTAAACAGGGGACACCTCAAGTTATTTACTACTCTCATTTTCAGAGAGAGGGTGACAAGATGGCTGCTTTACTGCCCCTTATTTTTCTTGCCTTCTTTATTTTTTGACATTTTCCTCCTGGTACTCACATGACCTGGGAATATAATAACGTTGTTTGCCTCTTTGTCTTTGGCCTCTTGTCATGCCCCATGTACTCCGCTGACACAGCAGGCAGCTCACCCTTACCATGTTTAAAATCGAAGTAACTTGTGTCTGTTCACACAATTCTGCAGGAGTTCACACACTCGGGATGCTCTGCTTTTCCTCCACAGGGCTGTGGTGCAGGCAGCCTGCTGGCTCTTGGCCACTGTCATTGCTGAGCCTGTCCTAGTCTGTCTGGGGCTGCTAACTCAGATGTGTGCAGGGTTGTGAGGATGGGATCAGGCAGTGCTGTGTCAAAATGCTTGTGCAGCCTCACTGCTGGCCCGGCAGCAGAGTGAACACCTTGGCCAAATTTCACAGCCTGGCTTCCAGTGTCGACGTGTCCTCTATGCCTCAGTATGAAGGCAACAGTCAGCAATGCAGAAACCCTGAAGTCTTGACGTTTCTGTTGGTATTTTGCCTGGTTCTTTTTTTTTTTTTTTTTTCTTTCCGGCTTGCATCTCTTCCTGCTTTTCTAAATCCATCATTATGCACATACTGTTGCCACCCATTATCCTCACTCCTCAACTTATCTCCTTTGGGAGAGGGTAACACATAGGTCTAAGTAGGAACAGAGATTGTATTTGAATAGGAAGCAGTATCAAACAGTCTCTGTGATTCTTAGCACTGCTCGGGACCATATGCCTGCTTTTTATCCAAATACGTGGTAGGGACAAACCCCTGGGAGTGAGTTTCTGAGGAAACAAAACCTAAGCTTGATTCTCAGAATACAAATGCAACTCTTATTTTTATGCACTCTTTTGTGACCTGCTCAGCAGCAGCAGCTAACAAAGCAGTGTTGGTATCTCCAACAGCCCATGACCTGATAATCCCTTTTTTTCTGCTTTGTATTCTAAGTACCCTGTTCCAGAAGTCATCCAGTATAGGTTCCCCTTAATCACCCTTAAAGGTTTGGACAAGTTAAACATATACACGTATTTCCAAATAAATCTGACCACCAGTCACTGATTGTTTCTCCTGGCTTTTTTCAGAACTCTTTCTCATTTATCTTTTGTCTTTTGGACAGTGTTGTGGATAGAACTGAATATTTTAAGCCAAAATAAAAATACTTAACCTGATGCGTTACAGCTCATGTGGAGTCCAAAATGATGTTTCTCTTTTGCCTTGCCATATCCTGTGCAAACTTGCATCTAGTTGCCAGGGGAGGAGGACGGTCTCATCATTCTCTTTTCCGATTCATACTTTTCCAGCTATTTCTTCCACTGAAAAATTGTTTGGCTTATTTGTTCACTATCAATTTGCCTTATTCTAGATTGAAACTACTACTTTTGAGTGTATCATTTATTTATAATAATTCTTTCTTCATTAGTATTTGCAGTTTTTTGAGATGTGCAACTGTAAAAGCAGAATTCTGAAGTTTATTATCCTGATCAAAACATTGGGAAAAAAAAATCAGCCCTCACACCCATATCTATCACATCCCAAACATCTCCTCACTGTTCAATATATCATATATCTCTGCAGAGTCGTATTGAGATTCCCAGTATATACTGGGGTTTCCAGTATACTGTAAACTGTGTTTGCGAGGGAGACATCTGTGTGAGCTTGCAGAACAAGGCAGCTGGGCTGCAAGCAGCCTGAGAGCTTCCCAAGGAATTGGCTTGCCACTCACACTGGCAGGGTGTCAGTGGCAGAAGCAGCAGGACATAGAGAGGCAGGAGACACCACAGAGCTGCATATGTGACTGGCAGAAGACTGGTGTCAAATGGACCCACCCCAAAGGATCATAATCCTTCTGTGAGATTCAGCTCTAGGCTGATAATGTCGCCGCTGTCAAGAGGTGATTGTGCTTAAAGGAGCTGCCCTGTTTGTTCCTAGAAAGCCGTAAAACAGCAGTGTTACTTCTGCGGACCCTGTGTTACATGAGGGCAGCCTGGTAACAGAGTCTGCAAAGCATCCTGCCTCCGACACCTACGGCTGGACAGTCACTGCCTACTGTCAGGGGATGAGTGTCACAGCAACTCAGGTTTCCCAGCAAAGCCAGCTTGAATTAATTTTTTAAGTTAAATCTTCATGACACATGATTTGAAACTTTTTTAAAAAATATACATTACATCTGCTGCCTTCTCTTCACCATTCCTTTTGTGAATCTGTCTGAACAAATCACTCAAGTTTGCACAGTAAGATTTTTTTAATTAGACCTTAATGTTTGTTGATTGTGGCCCTAGAACCTTCCAGATGTTGAGCAATCACTGCAATGTTTCTAGTACTCATCACTAGGAACAGAAATTATGCTTAAGAGAGACTGATGCAAAGAATCACTTCTTTTTCTTGTGAAAATTTGGTTAATAGATGTTTATCAGTGTCCCAACGTGTTATGATGGTTATTTATGTTGTATTTGCAATAAGTGTATCACACGTGCTCCAGAAACTGTATCAGAATGCAGCAGCTATACCAGTGCAGTAAACATAAATGATTGCCTCCATTCATTTGCAGTTTCTTAATCAATTGATTAAGAATCTGATTTCAGTCAAGCTCTCTGTTTGCAAGGTCACAAAAGCTTCTTTTCTTAGGGTGCAATGTGTGCTACGTTAGCTCACAGACTGTTTGCAAGTGCAACAAAAGCTGGAGGTGTGTTGCTTGATGAAAACAAGTCCACTGAACATGTATGTTTTGCCTTGGTAAGCTGATAACACCAAGCAGGAAAAGTAGGCCTGGAGCAGCCCCTGTGCTATAATTTGTGACATTCAGGAGCTCTGCAAGTCTTATTCAGTTACTTTGCAAATTTAACAAGAATGAGAACTTTTCAGAATGAGATTTTTGCTGCAGTTTGTGCATGCAATTTTTTCTCAGCAAATACAGAGAGTAAGTTGGCTGTGTGAGTTGGCCAGCTTTGACAAACTAAATTCCTGGGACTCCTGCCTGACTTCCTTTCAAAATCTGAAAGCTGTTTTTAAGGAGACTTGGTGAGAAAACACAACACAATGAATTTCACTAACTCTGGCTGGCTTATAACAGAAAGGCCTGCAGTTACCCTCAGGCATGAACTTGATTACATTAATAGTAAAAAATACAAAATAAATCACATGCTTTAATTCTAAATTACATTATTTGATGTAATAAGAACTTCCATACCAGATAAAATCTAAATTAGTTGTCTGCCAATAGTAATTCCCAGATGTCTCTGAGGAAATTGCCCTATTCTTCAACCTCCTTTCCCCCCTCTGCAAGTGTAATGGATAATTATGTAACAGCCTGACTGTAGGGGAAGTTATTTCCTAACCTCAGGCTGGTGGTTGATTTATGCCTTGAACTGTGAACATTTATATCCATTATGAATTTTTATCGAGTCCAATCTAATTCCCCGCACAAATGTATGAATATGTATGTATAACCTTTTCCTCAATCCTGCTAAGCGCTTGGCTTCAATGATACCACTCACCAGCACGTTTCACAGATGTATTATTTTTGCCAATTTGAAATATAATGCCTTTTACTTTCATTATTACCATCAGTGTTTGCTTGGGGCATGTATTAGTGGTAGTGATAACCCCCAATGTCCTTTTCCCCAGTAACTCCCTGCTCAGCACGACGCCGCAGCCCCAGCTGAAGTCTGTGTGCCTCTGCTGGACACAAGGCAGCAATCTCCAGTCTGCCCACATTTCCTTCTCCATCCCCTCATAGTCCAGACCTCACCTTTTACATTATGGGTTGATGACAGGCAGAGGGATGGTGCTTGCAGCAAATGAAAAGGTTAAAGTGTCTCTAGGACTGCTATTGTTCTGCTGCACCATGACTTTCTGAGTTTGCAACAGTCATTACAATTTAATCTCAAGAAAAGAGTTTATTTTGGGGAGAAGAAGTTGTTTTGGACTATGGAAAGAAATTAGTTTTAATATGTGGTGGGTCAGGTCAAAGAGATGCTGTTGTGAAATACCAGGGAGGAAGGTCTTAATCTTGGGGTGGGCCATAACAGCTACATTTTATTGCAGAAAAAAGGCAGACTATCTTTGATTTGGGGGAAATTGGTCATACCTGGTCAAAGAGGGTTGGATTAGGAATGATTCTGAAGAGAAAAGTAAGATCTATTTTACCTAAAGAAGGATTTTCACTGAATTTCTACATGAGCTGACTACTGTCATAAAAAGAATAGTTGGGTTTTGACCAGAAGCAAAAGAAGATGGGACAGACTGTAAAGAAGACAATGCAGAAGCAGCAAGAAAAGACAATGTTTTCCTTTCTCCTCTCAACCGTGGACATTACTTGTTGTATCTGCATTCATGGAAATTTGAAATGCAGACAATTTCCAGGGTTGCCAATGGGAAAACACACCCTTGCAAGTCAAATCTTGGATTAGCACCTGTAATGAAAAGAAGGCAATGAGGCTGACTTTGATAGTCCATGTATGAAAAACCTTGAGTTTGTGAATCCTCATAACACACTCTCAGTGAGGAACTATTATAGTGCTGGAAAAGTTAATTTTTGAAGAACAGGGATATATACAAAGCCAAAAGAGATATGTGGGGTGGCTACAACAGACAGCTGGCAATAACTGCATCCTGAGACCTTTGGTGATCACAGTCAGTACAGGCCATCTGTGGATTTAGCCACATAGCTTCAATTGTGGTGTAAATTCTTTAGTTTGGGAGTGAGTTCTGAGACATGGTCTCTCATTGGTTCACTTCATAATGTAATGAACAGGTCTGAAGTTTTTATTTGGATTAAAATTTCCCTGGAACTCAAAGTAATTTACATCTGAGATTTTGGCTCTGGTCCCTTCCCAGCTTGTACTTCATATAAATTACTGTCATAGAACCATGACATATTCGATTTATCCTCCATTTCAGATGGTTGAAAAGTGCATGCATAATTCTGTGCCTGCCACACTTTCTGTAATCTACTGTGACAAATAGACCAAATGACTGAAACTGCTAGGTAATACACTTTATTTTAGTCACAAACCCAACCCAGCCTTAGTTTAAACACCAGGTATTTGAATTATTTGATTTGAATCAATGCCAAATTCAATCTTATGCAAACTCAGAGAGAGGGAAAAGAAGTCTTGGTATTAACCCAGTGATTTATGCATGGGAACATAAGGCAATAACAAGCAGCAATTGATCCAATTGCAATGACAGGAGTGGACCACCATGAAAAATTTGACAACTTTTCATTGGAGCTGCTTTGATAGAGGGGTTGGGAACAGGGTGATATTTTTATGCACAGATAATGACTACAAGAAAAGTAAACTCAGTGTCCAGGATTCCCAGAATTCCACCATCTATCAAAAACACTGGTCACAGTCTGTATGCCATTCTCCACTAACACTGCTGGAAGGATCTTCATTGCACAGCACAGCAGAGGATGAAAAATATTCCCATTTTGGAGAGAAAAATAGAAAATAGTTATATTATACCTGTCTGAGAGAAATACATGTATTTTCACTATCTAATTCAAAATAACTATGTCTAATCCAGAGCTGTATCCTGAAGTTATGTACCTTGGGACTGAGTTTTGCTCTTCTGTCTCAGTCTGACTTGCCCATTAGTGCCATGAGTTTAGGTACAGGGAGAAAGTATCACCTGGACATTCCCCAGGGAGAGAGTAGGATGGCTAGAATTCTGTCAGGATTAGGTATCCCACAGGGATAATGACTTTTAGGATTATTTTGCACTCTGAAATAATACTATTTTTCTTAGGGCATTTTTCACTATGTAACAAGGCCATGTTTGCATAACCAATCCCAGAAAGGCACCCAAGACAACTTTTGAGCTACACCTGCTATTTCAAATATTCAGCTCAACCCAACAAAAGAGATTTCTGGGTAGTGGCCTTGAAAGTTTGTTCTGCAGTTCTCTTTACCCACTGGCACCTAGAGAGGCTCTGAATGAACTTTCTCAGAACTTACACACAGAAAGGTCCAACTCCTTGTAGCTTTTTAAGCAATTTTCTCCTCAGTCAGACCTGTGCTCTAATGTGATGCCTCTCAGTGGAAATTTTTTTCTCTGAATTGTCATGCCAAACAGTTGTCTGCTTTGTTAGTTTTTTCCCAGAGAGACACCTGTTCAAATTTAGATACTGTTCAGCATGTTCCACATCAGTGGTCTGCACTACCCCTCCGAGAGCCCAGAGCTTTCCACACATTTCAGGCTGCCAGCTCTCTTATGGGCTTTTCCCCAGTCGCCAATTTTGCTCTCAAGCTCTTACAAGTGAGCCAACTTCCACTCCTTCATAAAGGGATACCCTCTTGTTATTGCAACTGAGGAGTTCCATAAGAGGCTTTTAATGTCTCCAGAGTGTTGTTGTGCACAATAAAATCTTGAATTAAGCTTTACCTAACACTTGTTCATGCAATATTCATTTATTGGCAAATTGCATTTGTTTCTGCTGTTAACAAATACTTTTAGGTTTATTTCTAATAGCAAAATTACATGACCAGATTAATATAGGCCTGAATAAAATGTTATATGCTCAGTTTGACTAGCAAAAGCATCTCCAAGCCTGAATCACTAGAAGGTACACTGCCATCTTGTGTTCTGAAGTTCTAGAAAATATAAAAATGCACACTCTACATAGAGGTTTTCACAAAATAGGAGCTGGCTGTATGAGTGGAATCTGCAAGGTTATCAAGAGATGTTTACTGTCATTTTCTTTTCTTTCTTATGACATTTAAAATAGTAAGTTTGATTGGTAACCGAATTCACCTGTCCTAAGGAACTATTCCTTTCAGTGATTTGTGGGTAACCCGGAAAACAATCAAACAAGCAAACAAAACTACACAGAAAATTCTGCTGTGGTCAAACCATTCTCTTTTATTCCAGGAATAAGGTCCAATATGGACTGCAGAGTATCCCTTTGTTGCAAGGCAGCCTCTAAGCTGGTGTTGAGTTGCCAGAGGAATTGTGTACCAAATGCTTCTCCTCTGCAAAAAGGGGGTATGATAGAAAAGAGTGAAGACTTGTTTTGTTTTAGCTGGAATCTCTCCCTTTGGAGCAACTGTAGACCAAGCATAACTAGATAATTGCTGAGGCTGCTTCAGCACACACAAGAGGACTGGTCACTTAGTTGCAAGAGGACCAAAAGGGACATTTACTTGCAAAATGAAGAAAGTGAATCTAACATCTCTGGTCCACAGTGCTTATTCAAAATTGGATTTAACAATCAAACAAACAAACAAACCGAAAGAAAACAAAAGCAAAAATGACCCATCTTGGTGGATGAAACAAGTACTGCATGCTCTTACTCTAAAAATGATCCCTCCTTCATAACATGCTAATCAAAGCAGCCTTTTTGTACGTGCATGCTTCCAATTGTTTTCACTGTATAGCAGTATTTACTCTGCCTTTTTATTATGTTTTTATTAATTTTAGCTTCTTTCTTTGGTTGTTTATTATTGCAAATGTGTAGGAGCACTCTCAAACACAGTTTGGAACAATGGTTCTATAAAACCCCAAAGGATTTATTCCATGCAGCTGTTGTTGCCTGAAACAATCATAAGCAAGATAGGGAAAAGGGTGTCAAAAATCAAATACTAAGCTTAGAGACACCCGGGGCAGGGCAAGAAATAGTAAAAGAGTATCAAGGTAACAGATGCCAAGGTAGAATGGCAGAGAGCATTATTAGCAGGGGAGAGAAGAACACTCGGCCTTACTCGCTCAGAAGTTCCCCTCAGGTTAGTTGTTTTCCATGACAGAAACTTTTCTTTCTACCTGTTTGGCATTTCTTAGCTCATTCGCACAAACATTTGTACATGAACTTACAGTATTATTTGCCACCTCTGAAAGGCAAACACTTGTGGCCCCCATTATTGTCTGGTGCAGGCAGGGCTTCTGCCTCTCAAGGGTATTTTTGATGTGTTATATGCATAATATACCACAACACAGAGTGTAAAAAACCTCTCTATCTTGTAAAATGAGCAGTTAGAACGATTTGAAAGAGCTTTTGCTTCTGTAACAATAGTTTTATAATACTTTACTGCTTTTTAAACTTGTCTTCAAAAAGCAACGTGTGTATTGCGGTCTGGTTGCATAACCTCCTGTTCAGTAAGAGGAGAACATTAAAACTGTTTGCACAACACATTGCAGTCAATGTTTAAGTAATACAAAAAGCTTACTTAAAAAGGGCTTTGTCATTTCAAAACCTGGAATGCTTTGCTAAGACTGTTAAAGCTTTTTTATTTACTTTATCTGCCCGTAAGATTCATGCCAGTTTTTTTAGTTTTCTAGTGGAGAGTCACACTTCCTTAATTTGTATTCTTTGCTGTGTTATTATACAAGAGATTTTCAGAAAGAAAAAGCTAACTGGCTACATATGAGGAATGATAAAGCAGTAACTCAAATTGTGCTAGAAGTTATATAAAATAAAGCAGGAACTGTTTTCTGTAATTTCTGTTCTGCTGTAACCTCTGATGGCATGTACATGTACCTCTCTGCTGACTGAATAGTGCTGGCTGTAATAGTCGTGGCAAAAGCAGAAGAGGGAAAACTACAGCAAACAGAGCAGATCTGGGAGGAGAACTGATGTTGTTTGTGTCCTCAGTTCCCAGAGATGTGGGCTAACAAAGCCTGTGACTGATCAGTCTAAGCGTCTCAAGCACACCATGCTCCAGCTTTTGAGCATCTGCCAACAGTTGCCATACTGTGTTAGACTGCATAATGTTCTAGCAATGGATAAAAGTTTGTTGTTTCCATTCCCAGTTTGTTTTCCATTAGCTAGTTCATTTTGTCATTGTGAGACCTTTACTGATGCTAGAAGCTGCCTGTCCATCAGCCTGCCCATGCTGGTAACTACATACCATCTAAAGTTAACAAGAGGTAAAGTATTTGGGATAATTCTAAGCATGTGAGTTGAACCTATCCCGTCTGTTGTTGCAATACCATTTCTGAGCCACTGGGTTAATCCTGAATGTGAACTTTGGAGAAAATACTAGCTCAAGTTTAGGCTTTCACATTGCCATCTAGGAGTGCCCTCTGACCACCTAAAGTCACAGGCATTAGGCAAAATCAAAAACAATGGGTGCAGATGGGTCCAGCTAAAGCAGCAGTGCCTTGGGCAATGCAGATCTTTCAGAGGAAGAACAGCATCAGGGAATGTCAGATAGAGTTCCATTGACCAAAACGTCAAAGCATTTATTTATAATTTCTCCTGTAATTAAGATCAATATTTTTAAGCTTTTCCAGGGATACAAAGCCTACCATTTTTGTTATTTCAGTCTTTGGCACCCCAGGTAGAAGTAAACTACTCCATAACTAGAGCACAGGCTACACTTCCCAGAGGCCCTGCATGTTGTTGTTGTTGGCTGGACTTCGCGAACGAAGATCCTGGGATAAGCCTGCGCAATGAATTTTTTAAGTGAGGCACAGTGTGCGCAGAACTGGCCCCACTCCCTTTACTCCTGAGGTTCATCTTGCCACGGCCGAGC
>VXAU01005463.1:274596-286449 GCA_013399695.1 Formicarius rufipectus | reverse complement strand
CCCCAAAAGGTGGCAGGCCCTGCATGTATTTTACTACTTAAGGATATTTGTCTGAAGTATAAGAAGATCCATCATAAAACACAGAACAACAGGCCTTGAACTTAAAGTTTCACAGGTTTTTGTTTTGTGTTTTAACGAAGATGCCTTTTCTTTAAAGTGCCCATCTGCAGCATTATAAATGTTAGGGAGAAAGCCTTTGCTTAGGTTTATTCTCTTAGCAAGAGCAGTTGGCCATCTGCTGGGTAAAAGGAGGGCTGTGCTTTGGTGCATTTGGAAGCAAAGGTCACAAACAGCATATCCCGGTCCTTTGCCAATGACACACTTAGGCTATGTCAGATCAGGAAACACCTTGCTGATCCACCCTGCTTAGCTTACCAGATCTCCTTAGATCAGAACTCAGTATTGTGCAATTTCAAATGGCTTTCATATAGAGATGCTGTCTATGCAAGATTTTTGCTGTCCCCAGATTTGGTAGGTCAAATGAGATGCTGTCACCAGGTTTCAGGGTACAGTTTCAGGACCTGTGTTCCAGAACCTGAGGCAGGGATGCCTGCACTAGGTGGCGACTCCAGGACCCACCGCTGTCCCTGTCTGGCTTGTGCAGGCACTACTTGTAGGGATTTGCAGGGCTTGAGGACACTGCAAAAAAACTTGCCACAGAGGCACATATTTGAGTCACCTTATCACAGGTCAGCATTCCAAAAGTCTTGAGAGATGCTTGTGCAGCTGGGCTGCTGGCTCTGGAGTCTTGCTCCAACATTTTGAAGAGCCCTGGGAGCACACACAAGGTAAGACAGAGTGAGAAATGAAGGGCTGACAGGGGGAAAAAATAAAGACTTGTAATTTTTTTTCTTTGAAATCCAGCCAAAACATAACTGACTAAAATCTCAAGTACGATTGACAAGGCATAAGGATCAAGTCTGCCTGTTTTAACACAGCCTACAAAGCCGTACAAGTCAAGTGAGAACTATGGAAGGAAGAAACTTGGTAATTCTGAGACACAGGGTATCACCAGGAAAACAAATTGGAGGCAAATAATTTTTCTTTTTTAGTTTTTAATGGTTTATAGAAAATGGTTAGAAGCTGCAAAAAAGTATATTTAGACACTATAACAAAAGTGTTTAGAAAATACTTTGCTGATATATAAATACACCCTTCAGTTGACTACCAAAGAATTGCTAAAAAGCTTTCTGTTAAAGCCACTGAAGGTCCAAAAAGCAGTGCTCTCTGCTCTGAGAGCTGGAGTGTTTGAATTTTGTGCTGAGCAGTAAATGAGGAGTTTAAACATCTTACTGGAGGAATAAGACAGAAATGGTCTCTAGTCATTTAAGGAAAAATGCAAACACAGAAGAAAAAAATCAAATTAAGAACCCAGGAACAGGTATTTTAGCTCTGTCTTGCCTTCTTGTGCACCTCAAGTTTCACCCTCTCCATTCCAGCTGAAAGTTGGTATTTTAATAGGAGTAAGGCAGTTTTAATGCTCTTGGCCCAAGCTGCCTTGTACCCAGATGTCCAAGGTAAGTGCTACCACTGTCACAGCAAGACAGTTACCCTGACAAATGCCTCAATTTTCTAACTCTCCCTCTGCTGAATTTATTATGATGGTTTTCTTCTTCCTTCAGTCACAAGGTTGTCCTGTTTTCCCTAACTGACCTCTTAAAACTAATGCATAGATTGGCCAGGAGGGAGTGCTCTAGCAGGGGAGCCAACAGTATTATCCCAGAGTCCTGATGTTCCAGCAAGCTTGGGAATGATTGCCCTGAGGTTTCTCACCAAGCTCTTTTCAGCTCACAAGAGCATGAGGAATCACTCAGGACCTCTTTTTATGCCTAGCTATTAGGTATATTTACAGTAGTACTTTCTCCCTCAAAGTCTGGCACTGCTTTTGTTGCCCCCACTTTCTGTTTTACAACTGTTCCTTTGCCCCTAAACTTCCAGTGTTGCAGTGTTGAGGAGCCAAGAACACAAGGAGAAGCTTGTTTTTTCACTTCTCAACACACAAAGAATGTTGTGTTAAAGAGAAAATAAATTCTGTTTTTTTCTCGTTTGAAAATGCCTACCTTCTTCAGCGACACCATTGCATGTAATGGAGCAGTAAGCTGGTCCCCTATCAAACAAAGCAAGCAGCAGAGATTAATTATCTCACAAATATTTTGGAAAATCAAGCAGTTCACCCATTTGTGCTGCTCCATTTCCCGTGTTTTCAGCTGAAAGAGCAGGCTGCTGTCTAAATTGATGGCATCCTTTTCAGCTGAGACCAGCTTAATCTCTTTTGTGTTCTTCAAAAAAGGAGCTGCCTTTGTTATCCCTTGTATGCACCACATTTCTCTATCGAAACAAAGCCCTGGTGAACAGCATTGGCTTGACAGCCCCGAGACTGGAGTCCTCAGGTCTGGCAAGGCAGCAGCAGTAGGAGCATTTAGTGTGTCCTGCTGGTGCAAAGTCCACAGGATAAACAGTCTTTAATTGTATATACTTAATTAAACTTGTACCAGGTGAAAATCAAATACGCAGATGAATTCAAGTCACATCATCATCAGGACGCAAAAACATTTTAAAAAGTTAAAATCAATAAATAACTGGTATGTCCAAAAATGACATGGAGAGAGACTGCTAGGCTACCTGCTAGTGACTCCGACTATTCCATCTGCTCTAGCAGCTCTAGCTTACTTATAGGCAATGATGCTTTTTAGTGGTTCCTACCCATGACTGTCCACTTCACCCTTCTCCAGGAGGGTCTCTCCCTCATCACAAAGACAGTTTAGGTGCCTGTGGAGCAGCTGCTGAACTGCTCCAGTTTATAGCCTTGCATATTCAGATAAATTGCCACTCATTTCTCTTAATATACTCTGTTGTAATTTGAAAAATGCTGAAAATCAACCCCTTTTACCAGCATTTCTGATGCTAAAACTGTGTTTTAAAAACCACAACAGATTTGCGTCTGAGTAGAAATGTTGCTTTTGCTTGTACAAATATTCTGTTCTGCTACCTTTGACTGCCCCAGCCTAAATTACAGTTGAATCAATATTTATTTCACATAATCATAGAATTAGCTACATTTGTTCAAACTTCCTTGATTCATTATCTGATCTCGTTATTCAGACTTCAATCTGTCTCCTTCTTCTGTTTTTTCTTTCTCAGAAGAGGTAAAACTGAAGGACATAGATCCAGGTCCAAGGAAAAGGAGAATGAATTAAAGGAGCTGCATACTTCTGCCCCAAACAAGATGCAAATGGTATGTACTGGCATAATGATAATTTAACTTCATGGAAACCACAAAATCACTCCCTTTCTGCTGTGGCTGGCCACCAGAGCAACAACACATGGTGGATGGTGCTTACCATCCTGTGGTTAAGTTCCCTGTACACAGCTCTGTGACTCCAGTTGCTCTTTTGTGGACTGCGATTCCTCCTTCCTGTTTCTCCATTCCTTGAGGAACAGCAGAGGTAAAAAAGAAGGATGGTACATGGCCACATCTTATGTTCCTGGCACTGGCAGTCTCCTGGTGAAGCTTTCTGTGGCACAAGCTCAAAAAAGCCACTGCTGCATGATCAGTTTGCCTCCGTTATCTTGCCATGTAATTGCTTAGGCTGTGCAACCCCCTCCTGGCACAGCACAGGAATAGGTCATGAAATCCCTGATACCACCATGTGTTTTTGTCTACACTCTGCCTGACTCTCATCTAATATTTTCTCACATCTTTGCATGTACTGTTCAAGGTCTCCATTCTGAAGCATGTCTCTCAAAATGGGTTGTATTAGTCCACAGTATCTCCTTAGCACATACAAGGAAGGCATCTTGATCTGTCAGAAACCACCTCTGAACTGGTAGTGCAGAGGGAAGTTGGGCCAAAATGGAAGGAATAACATGCAATTTCAGGAAATTTTGGGGGAGTAGGCTAAGAAGAGACTGAATATCACTGAGGGCTGAAAAAATATACAAGTACAGGGGTTTGGGACTATATGTAGCTTAGTGCCCAATCAGCAAACCTGTTGTAGGACTTTGGGACTGAGCTTACCCATTTCCACATCAGACCTTGAAAGGCAGCAATAGTCCTTACTCTTAGCTGTATGTTGAAAGACTGTGGATTTGAATTATAAAAGGGTATGAGTACCTGCATATATCAGAAAAAATGCAGATGCCTCAGAGTAGTTGCAAACTGCCTTCCATTATCACAAAGCACTGGAAAATTCAGATGTTTAATAAAGCTCTCTCTTATTAGTAATAAAACCTTAACTTCCCATTAGTAGCTACCTTTACAGGACAATAGTACTATTGTGTGGGAGATAATTATGGAGTAATATAAGAATTATTGAGACAGAGTTAATCTAAGCTGTAGATGTTTTGCTCTGCTTTGACATCTAGTTCTCTGGAGCATGAAAAACCTATCATTTTAAGGACGGGAAAATAAATCATTTCACATGAAAAGTGGTCAAACCAATGATACTGTGAAGGGAACCCTAGAAGTAGAATCAAATACCTTAATCAAATACAATGCATATTTAAGGTGTGCTTTGTTAATTTTAAAGAGTCACATAATTATTTGTCAGTTTTCATTTGGGAACAGTTTTTGCATGGTCTATTCAAACACTCTGCCTCTCCCCAACACGGTGTTTACACAATTACATTGCTTCATTTTGTGTCTGATGCTACATACCTTGGTATTCCCCAGAGCACACTCAGGGAATCCTCTTAAAATGTAATAAACACTTGAAGAAATTGTTCCTTCTCATTAAACTCTGAGGAAAGACTTGCAGTTGCTCATGTATTTGTTAAGCTGCCTTGCTATCTGATCCAGGAAGGGGTTCTTGTGAGTTAGCCACAACACTGAAGTGTTACAGTTTTAAATGAAATATGTCAGACATTTCTGCCAAGTTATCTGATAAATGTCCCTTTTCTAGCAGTAAACTCTGTAATAAGATTCAGTCAAGAACTGCACAAATACACTAGGCTTTTCGTCTACACCTTTCTCATATTTTAACTAAGCAAGTAAAAATTCGACTGACTTAAACTGAATTCAGGTACAATCAGCTCTCTTCACACTCTTGTATTTCTCCTCCTCCTGAGACAATCATTTCACTCAAAGTTGCAGAGCTCTTGTCATACCTATAATCTTCTCAAAAGGATATACAAGGATTAAGTTTCTAAGTAAAACACAAGCAACATTCTCCTCCACAGTACAGTTTATATGTTATATACCCTTAGGAGTAATAATGGTTATTAGAACCAGTATGTCTAGAGAAATAAACATGGAAAATACAGAATCAAGCAAGTGTCATTATTAGGTAATTTCTTCCTTCTCTCAATTCAGAGAAATTGTAGCAGATTGGGGGAATAATAATGTAAAAACTTCAGTGCATCAAAAACTACATGATTAGACTGGATTACTTAACAAAATGCTGTAATATAATCTATTTTCTGTTGGAGAGAGACTTCTTACAAGAGTGTATAGTGACAGGACAAGGAGTAATGGCTTAAAAATGAAAGAGAGGAGGTTTAGATTAAATACTAGGAAGAAATTCTTTACTGCCAGGCTGGTAAGACACTGGAACAAGTTACCCAGAGAAATAGGCTGCCCCATTCCTGGAGGTGTTCAAGGCCAGGTTGGATGGGACTTTGGGCAATCTGGTCTAGTGGAAGCTGTCTCTGCCCATGGCTGAGGGTTTGGAACTAGACAATCTTTAAGGTCTTTTCCAACCCAAACCATTCAGTGATTCTATGATCTCCCCAGGGGATTGGATATACATGGAGATCCAAGCAGGATCCTGAGTTGATCTCACACTCCATACACATTAGAGCTCAGAGGAGAGGAGATTGCCAGGATATAGGATTATTAAATTCTTGAACTTGATTAGTGTTTATTACATCCAGCTTCTTATACCTCTATTCCCCTCAGAATGTTTCTCTAATGTCTGCTGGCTATTAAAACAATATATTTTGGGAAAATATAGAAGGGCATCTTTCCTTTCCAACCACATGCAACTATTCAAATGAGGAGAGCATCATAATTATACAAATTACATGTCTCAAAAGGAAAGTACCAACTCTATTCATAAATTCATAAGCTAGGCTAAGAAAGGCAATGCTGCTTCTCAAAAGGGGATTTTCAGTGTTGCAACACTTCCTGCTAGACTCTTCCACAGGAGGGCATAAAGCTGGAATGAAAAAATAGGGGTTCTGAAAGTAAAAAAAGAGAACTGAGAATAGTAATGAGATGAAGTCACCAAGACAAAATGCGGGCATACAGGAGCTGCAACAGCCAGGAAAGTGTAGAGGCAAATAGTTTCTACAGAAGCTCACTTGTCATGCTGGGCAGCTACATTTCATTTTAATTGACAGCTCTCTTAAAAAAGGGGAAGGAGAGAAAGTCTTAGGGCAGTAAAAAAGAGTGTGCAATCCACAAGCTCCTTAAGGATATGCACCTTGAAAGCCAACTGTCTGTAAATGTCACATTACGCTTAGTTTCACTGACCAAGCCGTCAGAAGCTGTATGTGGCAATTATGTTTCTTTTTACAGAATTGCCTCAATAAATAAATAAATAAATATGAAAGCTTTTCCTCTTGGCAGGCTTTCGACATAGGTTGTGGAAGAGTTGAAACGGGGCAGGGACACACATCTCTATGCAGAGTTTTCTAAGAAGTTTGTCTTTTTTCCCTTTAGTTATTTGGATGCAGCAGGACTGTCATTATAGTAGAATGAAGAAGGTGAAATGAGTTCACTGGAAAGCTGCAAAGTATGTACATTGATAAACATATCTGCCACTTGCTACCAGTGACAGAGCATAACTGGTTTTCTACCAGAAGTAATCAGAAGAAACTAACAGAGATGCATCTCATTCTGTTTGCAAAGGCTAACCTTGAACTGACAGGTGCACAGACTTATCCATGTATACAGATAACAATTTAGTAAGTATTTTTCTTTTATGCAAAATGTGGTATACAGAAAAATCAGGTGTGGAGTTACCACTACATAGAGAATAATGATATATTACTAGCAACTTTGCCTTGGGGTGCCAATGGAAGGCTTGGTGAAGTCAAAGCATTTTCTCAGAGGAGTTTATATATTAAATATATATTATGGACAAGGATTTAGTATTTGATTCTCAGTGATCAGCTCTTGTTCAGACACAGATATCTCTAAGCTCTAGCATTTCTAAGCTGTTCAGGTCATCTCATTGACTACAAGCTGAAATAGTTGATCATCTTTTATACTTTCCAACAGGAGAGATCCACCCACCCTGTACAAAAACATACGCAGCTTTTGTATGTTTAAAGAGAGAATGTATTGTCCACTAACTTTTTCCATACAGAAAGTTCAGCTTCTAGTGAAAGATCCCTAGACAGGGGATTTCATTCATGACTCATGCTCTGCAGGCTTTGACCATCTTTTTCCTAGTTTCAATCTGATCCTTGTGTAACCTTTCAAATCCAGGCTGATCCTTGCCAATGCCTCGAGGTCCTGCAGGCTTCTCCCCAGCTCTATGCTCTGAGGCTTGTGCCTTTCTTCTTCTGTGGCACAGAAGCTGCCTACAAACTGAGCTCATAGTGCCATAAGCTGGTAGTGGATGGATGGATTGATGGATGGATGCAGTGCCTTTTCCCCAGGGTCTCTGCTGACGCTGTGAAAATGGCACAATACCTAAGTAGGTCTTAGAGAAATTGGCTACTTCAGAAAAACTTCTTGGCCCATCCAAATACCAACCAAACTCCTCTTAAAGCATGAATTACTTGGCGTTGAATGACATGTTCATGAATGTGTATAGGCTTTCTTTATATTTTTTCTTCCACTGGTGAAAAAATGACTAATCAAGAGGTTATTTCAAGGGCTTATGCCTTTTCCCCCACTTTATTGCCTCAACAGCTTCTTCTGAGCTCATCATTCAGCTGTGAATGTCCCACACCCATCCTGTACCTAGGGCAGCCAAAACCCCACCTTTTCTGTAGGTGGTGGCTTTTTGTACAGGGGTACAAAGCAAAAAGGTGTTCTAATAAGTAAGTGTCAATCACATCGGAATTGTAGTTGAACTGGAGAAAACAAGAATATCTGAAACGCCCCTTATTTAAGTAGGTGTTTCCTCCTGTTTAAATCTTGCAACTCAGTTAAGAGTCTTGAAAAAAACAGTTTCTACTTTTCCATTTTTCTAAAAAGCAAAGGATTCTTTATGCTCATTTCCTTAATCTCTAGTATTATGACAATGTTCTTCTGCTGCTCTCAGAAGCAGTGAGGTGAATCAAGAACTACAACTCAAAGCTATGCCATTTTAAAGTGAAAAATAAATTAAAAAAAAAACCCCACAACTTTTTCTGCTATTTAGTCAGTAAAGGAAAAGCACAGGTGTGTACTGCAGCACTGCAATTTCTGCCAGCTTCCACCAGGACTTGGAACTTTCTTATGTTTCAATAAAACTTCTTTGAAATGTTTCCAAATTCTTTTTACCGTTTAAGTTGAACACAGTACTCTACCTTCTCTCCTGGATGCTTGTGCTGTTGCTAGTTCAGCATCTTGTAAGGTGCTGTATGCCATCAATTAATTCTCCACATCTGATACCTACATCTCAAGGGCTCTCATGCTACATTAGCTGATTCTCAACAATCTGCTGCAGAACTTCATTCAAGGCAGGAAGACTTATCAGAAGAGTCTTTTCTTTCCACAGCCTGTGTACAGGTTGCCTAAGAGTGCAGTGTTTGAGCAGCAAACAGTTGGAACTTGAGCAGCAAGTTCCCTCTGTGGTCTCCCATGGGGCCACTGCATAATAGAGCTCTGAGACACCTTGTTATGAGGACCTCTTTGGAAGTTTAAAGTACTTGGGCCACTTTATTTTGTATTACATGGCAAACTGCCTTTAAAACTATGTTTCTTAAATATGCCAGTGTAAAGAATTGTGGAAATGCAAGTCCTTGATGACATGAGGAATGTCCCATTGATCTGGCATCTCACTCATGCTTGCAGATGCACTCACATATGTGGGAAGGACAGCTCATGGAATGACAAATGCTGCCACCTTGGCTCAACAATGACTAGAATACTTCCAACTCTGCGTTATAGATCTGCTGGTATTCTTACTGACATCAGTTCTCTTTGGTGTCACAACCATGTTACTTTTAAAACTGTGTTTCCTAAGTTTTCTTCTCAGCACTCTTACTTATCAGATAGACTTCATATGATCAAATTTTTGAAAATATGCCAGTGGTTCCCTTCAGGAGAGTAACAGTGACCTCACAACCCAACAGCACACCATGTTACTGCTGCTGTTTATGAAGATTACCATCCTTCCAAGGGAGCCAGGGATTTCATGCACAGCACTTGTAGGAACTCAGCACCCTTACTGACAAAAATGAGGTGTTGCTTAGCTATACCTTGGCTTTGCATAAGACAAAGGCTCTCTGTAGTTTCCAAACCATACCATCATGTCTCTATTATTCCCAATTCAATCCGTGTCCACACAAATACTTAAAAATTAATTGGGAGCTTTTCTGAAAACTGTGAAGTGGTGACAAATGTTGCTTATTAGATATTGGTTGAATTCAATTTTTTGGGGGAACCTCTATGATTAAGATCAAATAAATGAGCAAGGGGCTCATTTTTGTCCCTTACAAGTGACTGTGACACAAAGAAACATTCTAGGAAAATCTGAAGCCCACTATGGTGGATTTAGTATTTCTTTGCTAGCATTCAGCAATGTGAAAAGTTTCAGGTAACTGTGTCTTAAATCCCCCCTGCTATATCCAGAATTTCAGTAAACAATGCGAATGGAAACTCAGTCGAGACCCAAGTTAGTTCCCTACAGACTGCCTCCACAGCAGCCGACAGCTAAATGTGGATACACATGAGTTAATCCAGAAAGTTGTATACAACTTATTCACAGAGGGGAAATTTAACTCCATAACCAAACTATCAAACTACCAGAACAACTGTTTATGTTGCAGTAATAGTAGAAACCTAACCTAAGGCTGAGATCCCATTGCAAGTAGTGACATCACTGCTCCAGGAAAATTAGACTGTTCTCTAGTCAAAGTACACAAAGGGCATAAAATCAAATAATAGTGAGAATAAAAGCAAAACTAGTAACACCTGGCTGGCTTTTATGTACTGCTTTTCATCAGTAGACCTTAGAGGGTTTGGTCCTACGTTATCCCATGGTTCTTAGTGTATTTTCAGACCAGCCTCTCCAGGGAGATACTGTTATCCTTGGTCTATATATGGGGTGCTATGACTCAAAGCAGCACTGATATTGCATGTGAGGTAGGGAACTGAACCCAAGTCTCACTGCTTGTGCACTGCATACTGCTCCTTGGAGAACATCCTGCTAGTTGCTGAGCTAATGGAAAGGTATCTTGTTAAAGTATCACAGGAGATATAGGTCCGTGAAAGAGGTTCAAAAAAGGGTAACAGCTTTATGAATTTTCATGTCATTTTACTTCATATACATAACAAACATAGGAGAAAGGAATGAATAAATCTACAATGATAAAGAAAATGTCATTATGAAAGTATCAGTCACCACATAGATACTAGTACTCAAGACTTCCATAAAGCTGGTTGGTGCCAATCAGCTGCAAAAGCTGATCATGAAAGTAGGTCCTGTGTCACAGTTGAGTAGATTTCACCAGTGGGACGTACTTCATGTCACAAAGTTTGAATTAATCTGAGGTCACCCAGCCCATCTCCTTGCCCTGAGCAGAACTGCTTATAAAGACATAATTTCTCATAGATCTATGTTGTCTATTCTTAAGGCTGTCTAATGAAGGTGATTTTACTCTCTGCTAAGGCAGACCGCAAGTTTTTCATTTTCACTGCCATTAGAAAGCAGCCTAATACTAATACTGAAGTTGTGGCTTGCAGTTTGAGCTCATTACTTCTCACCAACCTATCTGGGGCATGAAAGGAAGATGGCTTGCTTTCTTTCACTTCATAGCAGTCTGTTGTATATTTGAAGACTCATAACCTATTTTCTTCAGTCTTTTATAAGGGACTTGGTTTGCTCAGCCTTTTTTCATTCCTGATGGAAAAAAACCCCTCTTGTCATCTGTTTTCCTCTAAAATTTTTTCCAGTTCCCACATCTTTTCCTGAGTGGAAAACCAAAGTACTCTAATGCATGAAGGTAAATTCCTAGCAGCAGAGAGCACCTGAGTTTGGCATCAAAACTGTATGACCCCTTAAACGCCAATGCTTCTCCCTCTCCAAAGCGATGCTACAAGGTGAATCCCAGCTGTTCCGAGGGGGCCGAGGCCAGTCAGGGTTGGCAGTTCTTGACAGCATTGACCCAGTGATGGCTATCCCAAATGCAGAGGGGGATATATTCTCAGTCAGTCGGCATTCCTCTCTCAGTGTGGGTTCTCCGGGAGGTGGATCACCGGAAACCTGGAGCGTTCCAGGTCAGGCTGGCAGAGGCGCTTGGCTCAGCAGCCCTGCCCTGTCCAGGGCCCCACGTCCTTACCAGCAGCAGTGATAGCATCTCTTACTCCTGCGGGATTATCTGCCCCCCCACCGACCCATTTCTAGAGTAACCCACCTATGTTATTGCCATTAATTAGCATTTAATCACTAATTTAGGCAATCCTCTGGGGGGCACCGAGCAATCCAGCGGGGCTGCAACTGCAGCACCAAGACGTAAGGAGCCCCTGATAGCCGCTCTGTCTCCCTGCGGTTTCCTCGGGCGAGCCCTGCCCTGCCGCGGCAGGAGGAGGAATAAAGCACAGCGGAGCGGCCGGGGGGCCCCGCCCTGGCCTGCTGTTCCCTGTCATTCCGTGTCCTTCCATTCCGTTCCCTACCATTCCATTTCGATCCGTTGCCATTCCATTCCGTTCCATTCCCATTCCCTGCCGTTTCCTGTCCCTTGCCATTCCCCGCC
>VXAU01005463.1:232738-274452 GCA_013399695.1 Formicarius rufipectus | reverse complement strand
CCGTTCCCGCTGCCGTGGCGCGGGGCGGTCCCTTCCGGGCGCGCGCGCCGTGACGCGGGCGGCGGCGCCGGTGGCGGCAGCGATGGCGGCCGTGGCGGGGCAGGCAGCGGGAGGCGGCGGTGGCGGTGGTAGCTCCCCGTCCTCCGCCCGGCGGCGGCTGCGCATCATCTCTGGGCACCTGCGCGGCTCCCCGGGGCGGGGAGCGCTCTCCCCGAGCCCCTGCAAGGCGCAGGGCGGCTCCGCCGGGCCGGGCTCCGGCTCCATCCCGAAGAAGCGGTGGGTGCGGGCGGGGCCGGCCGGGCGCCCCGAGGCCTCGGCGGGGGCCGCGGGTCATGGGCCGTGCGGGGGGAGCGGGACGGGGCTGATGTGGGTCGCGGGGGAAGGGCTGGAGCGGTTCGGCGCTGTAGGGGCTGGGGGATGCAGGAGGAAGGTGGTCTTCAGCCTCTTGCCTGTCCCTGTAGTAAGCGGGTTTGTGTTAAAATGAGGAGTCGCTCATGGTCACCGTAATTACTGGAGATGTGATGGAGAAGTTTTGTTCTTATACTTAGGGGCTGTTCTAGTGAGGAATGCAGCACGTGTGAATAGCAGGGTCTGTGTATGGGCTCTCAGTCCCTCCCTGTTCACAGTCATGTGAAGCCTTCAGCTGATGTCGGTGCTCTCATGGTGTGATCCTACATGATTCTCTCACTGAAGTTTCTTAGAAATTAATAATTTTAAACATATGAACTATTTTTTCTGGGTGTTACTGTATGTGGTAGTAAGGAGTCTCAGGTCACATGAAACCAAGAGAATACAAATAGTCAAATTCTCTAGTTCCTTCAAGGTCTCATTCTAGTTCTGTTTCACTGGCTCTTGGATTTATTTTTCTACTAGATTTAAAAAAAAAATAATTCTAGGATTATAATGCTGAGATACAGTTTCATGTAACTTATTATCATGAGGCCCCCTTTCTGCTTGTATTAATTTTGTNCCCCAAATTTCTCAGGTGTGGATTTTCTATGTATGTGTAGGTTTGCTGCCTTATAAGAGCATTTTAAGGTTTAGGTTGTTCACAACCTGTTGCTCTCCATTGAGCTGTGGACGGGGACTAGTATGTTAGTGCATAGGGGCTGTCCAGAGGCAGATTGGGCAAGCACTGATTAGGAAGGAGAGTTGTTTCTCCTTTGAGGAAAACATATTCAGGCCATGCTTTTCTCTCAGCCTTTTCAGTAAAAGAACAAGGAACAGCCCGAATTATTCTAACAGGCTATTTGTGGCTTAGGGCCACAAGCTGAACTTGCCTGCTTTGGGAGGACTGGAATGTCATGCACATGTAGTCAAATGTGAACAGCTTTGAAAGCTTTTAGTTGTCACTGAGGGGAATTTGGTGCTCTTGCAGGAGGTGTGTCAAACAGTGCAGGTCACTGGGACAAATCGGTCATTCCAAAGTCCCTGCCTTCCACATTGAATTTTATATTTGTTTGAATTCAGGAAGAAATCACTGTTTCTGAAAAAAGTACCAGTTTAGCTAGTTCTCAGAGATTTATTTTAAATGTATTATTTTGTAATTTCCTCAGCCAGTTATTGCATCCATGAAGAGCAGGAGAAACGAGCTTTTATGAATATGCAGGATATGTTCTTTCTCCATGGAAGCACAGGCTTAGGGAACTTAACACCTGTACTTCTACAGGAGGTTGACATTGCTCACCCTATTGGGATTTTCTATAGGTTCATATTGCATTACTATTTTTACTCTAAATAACTTGATTTGGACTCAGAATAAAAATTATGTAGCTTCAAGGAGCCTTTGATCAAAATGGGACAAGTGCTGGCTGCTTTGCTGTGGAGGTGTAAGGGAGGTGCTCAAAAGCTTGGTCTGTGCCATAGGTACAGCTGTCTTGTACTTAGAGCCCGACCTTTTTGTACGTATAGACACAAAAACTAAAAAGGAGCTTTACCTCTGCCTTAAAGTTCTGTCTGAACAGCTGAGGTGTGGCTGAAATATGCTTAAGATGTTGCATGTGAAAATTCTGATACTTAAATATGGCTAGGATATGAAGATCTTGGGTTTGTGTTTGAGGATTATATCTAGGTTTTGGAGTGATGGGTGAGAAAGACACAATTCTGTTGCCTACACAGATTTGGAGGTGGTAAGTGATGAACACTTGAGTCCTGTCCCAGTGACTACCAGCTAATCTGGAGTGGTTTTAATTTGTGAGACCTAGAAGGCTGATTGAAAAATCTAGTCAAAATAACCTAGCAGTAGTGCATGGCTTTTATCAGTAATATTAGAACTATCCAAACCCAGATGCTGTTTTCTTGCAGTCTTCTGCATGCTGATTCAGCTCTTGAACTATTTCTTTTTGTTTTCCTAGCAAAGCTACAGCTGTAAGTACCTTAAGCAAAATCTTTGTTCATTACACCTGTTGCCTCTTTCCTGTAGTGTTTGAAATAGCGACAAAGCTACAGACACTACTGTAGCAGACTTAGGTGCACTCTCCTCACGTTGCATTTCTTTTGCAAAGTTGGCATCTTTCTTTGATGAAAAAAAACCCTTTGTAGTACTTTAGGTCTGCAATCACAGAAAATTTTTTTCTGACTGCTTTTCTGATACTCACTATACAGTGGCCTCTAAAACATGGCTTTCTTGTTGGTAGTTCCAAGGCCAAACCGTCTTATCCAGACATTATTTATCACCAGCAAGAGGAGGAAGGAGAGTATATGGAATTGACTGGAAGTTGGTGGGTCTCATCTAAACCGTTCCTGTTTCCAAATATAAATGCCTCTGAACAATGCATTTGCAGATTGGTGTATTTAAAGATTGTAATACACTTTCTGCTATAGTGCTTAAGATGTTACTACTTAGTGGCGTTCCTGTCTTGAATTTAATAATTTAATTGAGTGTTGCAGTGAAAGAGAGGGAGCATAGCTACACAATGTGTGTTGAAGCCCTTACAGGATGATAGGCATGCTCCAAAACTTTTTTTAAAAAAATTGAGCTGAAAATAACTCTTCCTTGAAATTACTTTTTTGGACTTTCTTGTTACGCTGTTGACTTTTGTTGACTGGTCATTAGTAAGCTCACTTTGCTAGTGAGACTTGAGTGAAAAACTTAACTTCAAAGTAACTTGATGTACATGAAGTGTTTAACTTCTACTGCTTTGGAAATAGGGGCTACAAGTCCCTAGAACACAGCTGAGCCAGAGCAACTGTTAGGTGTGCTAGAAGGTCAGAGTGCCCCAGAAGCAGAGCTTGCACTGGTGTTGATCTTGTCAAAATAGCTTGTATTATAACTTACTCAAGTCAAACTTTTAAATAATTTGGTGGCTGTTTAAAGAGATAATTGACTTAGTTGAAATGTTGACTCATTAGCTCACAGGCTTAAAATTTTTATCTGTCCTGGAGCAAAAGAAAGCAGGGCAGGATTTCCTGATTATCCTATCTCTTTGTTTAGAAGCTGCTTTCCTGTGGGATGAGAGAGGCTTGTAAATATCTTTTAATTACTACAGGCATACTGTTATCCAGGGTGTAGCCTGAGGTGTAGCCAGCTGGTTGCTGTGTATGGAGTTCACAGCCAGGTTGTTTAGGGTAATGTGTTAATGTCACCATACCTTCACAGAGACTTTTGCAATTCTTCCTGCAGTTGCTGCTAATGATTATTACTTTATTAAGCAATGACATGAACGAACTCCTAAAGAATTGGTGCTACTTGAATTTGACAAGTAACATCAAAGAGGCTTTCATCACTTATTCTTAAAAGTCAGACCAATCCTTATTAGAAAGATTTAACTCTTTAGACAGCAATATTTAAGCAACCCTTGATGCTCAACTCTATCCAGGTGCAGCTGAGTTCTGAGCTTAAGGTGGTGTAGTCTTAGGGCAAAGAACGAAAGGGCTGGTGACACTGCAGTCTTGAGAAATCAAAAGAGCCTCTTGTATTGGGAATGGTGTGGCAGTTCACAAGAGGTTCTGTGATTGCATCAAAGCACTTAATTGTTAGTTGAGGTTAATACTTGAAGTAGAGGAACAGATAAAGAAGATTTTCATATGGAAACATTAACATGGTAAAAAAGTGTAGCAATCTGATGGCAAATGTGACTTAATAGGCAACAGCAATTCCTGTCTGACATCTGCATCCAAGTACATGCAAGTCAGGCAGATGAAATGTAAGAAATCTGTAAAAAATTAAGTAATGCAATATTTATGGTAAGACCATTTGATACCAAGTAAGCCAAAATGGATATATTCATTAGGTAAATTTTATTAGTAAAAAAACTATATAAAAGTGTGAAGTATGTTTAATATGTAAAGTTCAATATGATTATTATATTAAAGCAAGTAGCAGTTTATGGCAAAAACCTGGAAGAATTTTGTAGATCAGCTTCTTGCTGAGATCTGAACTGTGATATACAGGACAATGAATGTGTATATATAGCTGTTTACTTTAACTTCATGTGTTTATTTAAACTGAATAGAATTAGAATAATCTGTTAATGCAATAGACCAGAGTAATTACTTGGACTGGAAGCTACTTTGAGCTGAAGTAAAGTAAGGAGATCAGTGGTGTAAGAGGTTGCAGCCAACTAGACTTTCCTGAATTGTTAGTGTACTTTTTTTTTGTGGAAAACAAATAATGTGCAGTGTTAAAAATCAGTTGCAGGCAGGATGTGATGGACAAGCATGATGCCTCTGCCTTTGTAGTGTTGTTATATCCAGAAGTGGGCTGTTTTGTGCAGGTTTTCAGTGTTGATGGTGAAGGTCAAAAGGTTTTCTTCAGCAGCTATCTCATATAGTTGTTACAAAGCCTGGTAAAAATCCCCTGTGGAATAGGTAAAACAGTGTTGACCAGGAACTGAACTTATTTTGCTTTCGCAGATAAATGATGGACAGTTGATTCCTTTATTCAGTTGTTTCTTTTAAGGTAGCAAAGCAGATTTCTTGGTTTTGCAAGCTTTCAGGAAATAATTCTCAAAGGACTGATCTCTAGTGGTTGAAAAATCTTATTCATTTATAGTCTGGAAGCTGCCATGTGTACACATTTTTGTAGTACAGCAGTTTCTTCAAAGATAAAAATGAAGCTGGTGTCAACAGAAGAAGTAGGTGGAATAGAGAGAACTTCTAGTATTCTGTTGCATAAGGATCATCATTTGGCTAAGTGTGTACTGAGAAGCATGGTTATAATGTCATGGTTTTCCTCAGTCTTTAATTTGCCCTAATTGACTTAAACTTTCTATGAAAGAACATTGGAGAAATATTGATTTCCTTATTCCTTGGGACTTTGGTTATTATAACATGATGAAATGAAGAGTAACAAAATAGGGCTAGGAATGTGTGTAAGGTAAGTGATCACTTGTTTTGTCAGAATATTTTTTAAAAAGCACACTGCTTTTGAGTACCAAAACCCTTGAAGTCTTATGCCCAAAACCTTGTTGCCTTCTTTGCTGCTTACTGCAGATTTAAACTGTAAATATCAACATATGTTTGTGTTGGCATATCAGATACTCAACAAACAGAGTAGTAACCTGAATCACTGTATGTGCAGCTGCAGAGGCTTAGCTGAAAGTGTTGGCTACAGAGCCTGAATGTGTCTAAGGTTATAAAACATATTATTTGACTTCATACTTAAAAGTGATTATATTAGATTTTCTTCAGGAGAAGATCCTACAAGAGGGAAAAAGTAAGATTAACAGCATGGCATGCTTTCACAAAGCAGTTCTTGAAGGGATTCCTAGGGATTCTAAGTACCTAATGCTAATTTACTATCGACTTCAGAAACACTCTATAGTGTTGCTTACTTGGTTGAGAAGTGTGACTGTATAACCCCAAGAGAGAGACTGCTCTAGGGGAGATGAGCATGATCTGGTATCATCTATGGAAAGGGTTCTGAATTTCCAGTTAGTGGACTGAATTGGTTACCCAAAGTCCAACTGAGACGGGCTTTCAGGAGCTGCTCTTTTGGTAATGTCTTCTGGTAACACTTATCCCCATAGTACTGCCTCCTATGGCTGTGCTCATCCACTGAGTTTTGCAAGAACTCTACAACCTGCAGCACTTTGTTACATTAGCAAATACCAGTGCCTAAGTCCATGTGATAGCCCTTAAAACTGGTGCTTTAATTTCCAAGAATCTGCTGGTTCTTGCATAATCCAACAGATGTGCCTGTGAGTATTTTATGTATATGCGATTTTAATGCTAAGCGTCTGCTGGTGATTGAATTGGAATTGTCAATGGTTATCATGGGGAAACTAATTGTGAGCATTTTGGCTTTCCTCCACTTGGGTTGCATTTATCCAGCAGGGTTGAACTGTACTTTCATCTTGCTTCTCTGAAGAAGCACTTGCTTCTTCAAGCACAGTGGAGACCCTGTTCTTGTCCTTCGGTTTCCTAAGGAGAGGCAAGAACTTTTTCATCCAGTCATTGTGCTGGTAACTAAAATGTGATATTTGAACAGTGCTGTCACGTTCAAGTAGTGAAGGTCCAAGGGCTTCTGCTTGCCTAGCTGAGTGACTGGGTGCTCAAGGAGCACCAACTTCAGCAGGTGGAGGAGGCCACCCTCCTGACTGTAAAATTCCTTATGGCACTGAATCAAACTAGTAGTTCAGTGTTGGGCATTCTAATGAAAGTGAAATATTTAAATTCACTTCAACACAGTGAGTAGTTTATCTCATGTTGTCCCTGTTTCTGGGGTAACTTGTTTTCTTTCACATTTTCTCCTCATGCAATATAATTTCATGTGTGTATGTATAAAAATATACACATTAAGAAAGTTAAGTAAGATTTGATTTATAGCACTGCATATGTTTCAGTAGTGAATTTTTGTCTATATAAGTTAGAAGGCAAGAAGTAACTCATTTTCTGCTATTTCTGGCTGAATTATTCCATGTTTCCATGAAATTAGAGAATTAGCGATATTTTGTTGAAGCCAATGTATTGAATAGGAAAGGTGTTGTCTTTAAATAAGGCAGTTTGAGCCAATACTGAGTAGCATTTAATTTAAAGCAAGAATAGTATAAAATGTTGATGAGAGTCTGCTATATATATTCTTGGAAAGAAGTCTGGGAAGAAGAGAGAAGGATGTTTAAATTATATCTTGCTACACATACAACATGTGTGGCATGAACATATCACTTGACTAGGCCAAACTGAGCATCTTTCTTCTTACAGGCTGGAACATGAAACTTTCTAACATGTTTTGATGTGTTCAGATACTGTTCAGAGTATTCAGATATTATAGTATGTGGGATATTCAGGTTATTTTTTTTTAGTTGTAGTTTTAACATTTAGCAATCATGTTCCTATATTTTTTAAGAATGAGGATAGATACTATTACAGCAAGATGTTTCAGATGGTACAAAATATTCATGTGTTAGAGGACACAATTTGTAAGGGTTTAAGTATCATAGTGGTTCATATTAGTTGCAGATCAGCATGTGTTGAATTCCTTTGGTCTCAGAGACAGCATTGGATATACTGAGTACTCGTACATGGGGGAAGCTTTTAATATGTGCTTAAGTCTGCAGATACTAAGTAGTTCTTTCTGCCCTTTATATTCATCTGGAGTATAAGTTTAGCACTGAGATACTGAGAATGAAAACTGGGAAATGTTGAAGGCTACGTGGATGTCTCAGTTGCAGCTTGGATCATTCTTGAGAGCCAAGGTAAACATGGTGCACGATGCTAATCTGGCAGGCAGCTCTCGGTGCTGCACCAGGGCATTAGAGGGCAGTGGGAGTGCTGCACTGGAGCTGGGGTGTGAAAAGTGTTCTCTAAGGATGGCGACTGTATAAATGATGCTGTACAAGAGCAACAAAAAAATGCCAAGGGAGGAATGCTGTTACAAAACTTAAAAAACTTTTTTTCCTTGCTTGCTTTCTGTTTGTTATTATGTTTTAATAATACAGTTTTAATTTCCAAATATGAGGTGGAAAGACACAAAATGTACAGCAGGAGTGTGTTACAGTGTATTTCCCGTACTTGAAGGAGCTGGGGTATTGAGACAGACCTAGGGAAGAGCAGCATACACCCCTGGCCTCGTCTTGCAGAGCTCCTTGCACCTCTTCTGAATCATACATCAACTGATATGTAATACTCTTTCAAAAAGTTCAGTCTTTGCATTACATGAGTATGACACCAACCATTGCATCAGAAGTCATGGAGGCTTGCAGATCTCTGGATGTGTCCTGCTTTCCTCTGTGCTGAAGGTAATTCTCTTGAGTCTTGAGATTTACCAGCTCTTGCCTGTGAAGGGCATACCTTTCAAATGCCCCGCAGGAAGGTCTGAATCGCTTGGCTTTTCTGCTGTGTGTCAGTTACAAATCAGAGCTAACTGATTAGTATTTCTTTTAAAATCTGGCCTTTTTAGTTTTCTTGTTTTTAGGGAGCCATATGCAGTTATTTCCTCTGACTTGTTCTTAGTGTGTAGGCACAAAGTGCTAGAAACTGCAGTAAGTAAATCAAACCACAGTCCTTAAGCTGTACTCTGGTATGGTGGAACAAAGAATGAATAAATATAAGATGACTCATTCCAAAAATGGCCCTTCCTGTTTCAAGATAGAAACCTCAGACTTGTTCAATATAGTTTTGAACATAAAAATTAAATGCTTAAGTTTTTTGTTCTGATCTTTTCCTGTGATGAGATATAATACTGAACATTGTGTGAGGTGCTGTGAAATCTCCTGACTTTGTATTATGAGGTAGCCAAGATGTTTGAGTCAGCTGCTATTGTACAAACATGCAAACTGTTGTTTTAGGATTTAATTATTTCATCACACCAATAACTGGATCTATATTGTCTGGCAGAGTAAAACTTTGTGTACTTAGTTTATTGAGGAATAGTTCAACCCGAAAATAAACTCTTAGGAGTTAAAACTCCTAAACTCCGTTCTGTATTTTAAAGCCTGATAGAAGTGCCAAGTAGTTTAACACCAGCGTAGGAAATTTGGCCTTTATGAAGGCAAACAGCTGGGAATGCAGTCAGCTTATCAGAAAGACCTCCCATCTGCATCTGGTTTTGGTCCCTTAATTATTAGTACCTCCCCATGATTTTGTGGGAAGTGTCTGTGCCAGCATCAGGACTAATGATAATTTTGAACCTCTGCATTATCAGTTTATCTCATGTTACCAATCTCTTTAGGGCCTGGCTTTTGTGTCTCCAGCTTTGCATCTTGTTTCTTTAGCCTGTTTCACGCACCATACTTGGCATGTTTGTTTTGGCACTGCTTTGCAAGAGAACTTGCCTCTCTGAATTAGGGGGGAAACTGCTTGAGCCTTCCTCAAATTTTGGTTATTAGTATCAAGTCTGTTCTGACTTACAGGATTCAAAAAGCTTACAGAGATCAGGTATATAGAAATACTACATTTAGTTAGCAAAGGGAGAAATCTTACCTTGAAGAGGACTACAGGGATAGGCATTCGAGTGGAACATTTAGTGTAAAAAATAAAGTAAATGCCACTTGAGTTGACCAATTCTGTGTCAGCTTCTTCTCAGCTTGAAACAGGTCCACTGTGTATGACTTAGTTTCTTTTTGGGGCTTTTCATAAATATATGCAATACTTATAAATATACTTAGATAGAAATAAGTGTAAAAGTAGGTAAGTCTGTGTAACATATTTTAAGAACCCTTTTTGATAATCTCTCAGGTTAGCACTACAGCACAAGGCATTCCCATGCAATGGAATATGAGTGGATCATTTCCCTTCCTGAGTGAACTCTACCTGTGTAAAGATCAACTATTTTGAGTGAGAGACAGCAGTCAGAGGGGCTTTTTTATCTGGACAGCTGTCTGCTCAAACAGTTTACTTTTGGCTGAAATTTTAGGATCATTTCCTCTGTATGGAAGAACAATATAGACTGTTTGACAAAACTGTGTAGAGGTGTTTCAGAACTCAGTAACTGATAAAGTTTGTTTATTTTTGGGGGTTTTTTTGGTCAAAGGCTTGTTGAAATGTGTGATTTTTTTTTTCCCATTTGATTAATTAAAACCTTGCATAAAGGTAGTTTGAAGAAAATGGATTTTGTTGAAGCCGAGTGTGTTTAATTATAACACTGACAGTATGTCACCAGCATGTGTTAATACTACCTTTATAATGAAGGCTTTTGGTGTTCAATCATCACACAGTTATCTTGTGTGTAATGCTGGAGCTGGAAGTGATTTGAGGCAGTGTTTTTTCTCTGAATCACAAGATCTTTTTGAATTGGTCACCCTTGATTTTCTTGGTCTTATACAGCCAAAGAACAAGAGCTACACTGACTGTATATAGAGGAAGAAGGTAAATGATCTGTTAGACTTTGAGATACATTTCTATTAAAGAAATTCAGTTTTTACATTAGTAACTTCATTTGTAATATAAATAGATGGCAAACTTTTAAAGCAAAGTTACATTAGTGTGTAATTACTCCTAGTGTATTTCTTAAGTCTTAAATATATTTACACTGATCTATTTTGATGACTTTATCGTAATTAAGAGATCCTCTGGTATGGTTGTGCTCAAGTTTTTTCAATTTTCTGCTTGTTTTTTGGCAGTTGTGGGTTTGATTTTTATATATTCACTTTCTTACAATAACACATTCAGGCTGTATTTGATATGTCATTCCTGCAGTTCTTGGGGTATGGTTTGTTTTGACTTTCCAAAATATGTTTTCAATCCAAATGTGTCTCCAAGTGCCTCATTAACTGAATGTTAAGAATGCAGTGGGATTTCAGTAGTGATGGCAAACAGATACAATCATTATTCTCTGTCAGGAAAATGTATTTATATTTTAAATGTCTTCTTGATTCTGGAAATATTTGGATGTCACCTATTTCTGTGTTAGTATTTACATACAGACTCAAAACCTAGCGTCTTTCAGCATCAATTTCTGTTGCAAATTGCAGAATATCACTGTATCACCAGTGGCTTATTCCTGTCTCCCTACACAGAAGAAACATAAACAACAACAAAAAAGAATTCAATCACAACAACCCCAGGCAGCACTATGGGCTGGGGGAAGAGTGGTTGGAAAGCTGTCCAGTGGAAAAGAACCTGGGGAAACTGGTCAGCAGCCGGCTGGATATGAGCCAGTGTGTGCCCAGGTGGCCAAGGCCAGTGGCATCCTGGTCTGTATCAGCACCAGTGTGACCAGCATGGCCAGGGCAGTGATTGTCCCCCTGTACTCAACACTGCTGAGGCCACACCTCGAATCCTGTGTCCAGTTCTGGGCCCCTCACTCACAGAAGGACATTGAGGTGCTGGAACATGTACAGAGAAGGGCAACAGATCTGGTGAAGGGTCTGGAGAGAAAGCGATATGAGGAGCTGCTGAGGGAACTGGATTTGTTCAGCCTGGAGAAAAGGAGGCTCACGGGGACCTTTGCTTCTCTACAGCTATTTGAAAGGAGGTTGTAGCCTGGCAGGGGCCAGCCTCTTCTCCCAGGCAGCTAGCAACAGGACAAGACGAACTGGCTTCAGGCTGCCCCAGGGGAAGTTCATATTGGTCATCAGGGAGAGTTTGTTCACTGAAAGTGTAGTCATACATTGGAACAGGCTGCCCAGGGAGGGGATAGGGGCACCATCCCTGGAAGTGTTCAGGGAATTACTGGATATGGCACTTAGTGCTGTGGTTTAGTTGACATAGTGGTGTTTGGTTAAAGGTTGGACATTATGATCTTGGAGGTCTTTTCCAATCTTAATGATTCTATACAGTGTGCATTGACTTAAGCCTGTGATTTTTTTTATAGAGTTTCTGATGTTTCAAATCATAGAATGCAATCTGAATAAGTAACGGTTGTGGCTTCAGAATTTCTTTTAGCTCTAAGAAATGTACGTGATTTCCTGAATTGCTGTCTATAAGACTTTTTTTTCCAGATTTTGGATCTGCAGTATGCTAATATTCTCACTTGCATATTTTTCTCCCTTTAAGGCAAGAACTTTTGAAGTGGAATGGATGGGGATATAATGATTCCAAATTCATCTTCAATAAGAAGGGTCAAGCAGAATTCACAGGAAAAAGGTAAGTTGAAAATTTATGTAACTGAAGTATCTTATTTAGTAGGTTTATTGAAAAGAGTTTAAAAGTTGCACAGTACAGTTAATCCAAAGAAGGCAAGAAGTTGCTTCACCTCATAGAACAGGTTATTATTTCTGCATTTGAAAGATCTATTGAAGTCTATACACAGTAGTCTGACATAGTAAATAGACTGGTGGCTTATTGAAAGACTTATTAAAAGTGTTATCAAGACAAATCAGTGTGAGTCTTCTCAGTAACTTCGATATGCTCTGTGCATTAAACTTTTCTTAGAGAATGAAATCAGATTGAGAATCTGCACCATGTTCTAAAGCTTTAGATAACACACAGCAGGGTAGGGAGTTTTGAGAATCTCTTGAACATCAACCAGTTGCTTTATTAAACTTCCAGTTTGTTATGGGCTTCTTAACCATTGTGTGTGGAGCTACTTCATCCTCTGAACTTAAAAATAAAAACTGTTCTTCAGTGATATGTTCTGAAGTGGCACCACTTCTGATTAATTACCTACTAACCCTTTGTACAGCAAGGTTGTTTTTCTGAGAAATATTTTTTTTTGAGAAATGACATTAAAATTAAGGATCTCTTGGGGATCTCTTAATTTTGTTCCAGTTGAATTTAAACCTGTCATTTGACATCTTACTGCTTTTTGGGATTTTTTTTTCTGCCAGAGTGGAAAGTAATCTTGCAGTCTCTTTCCTTGCTTAAAAAATAAGAGTGGAAAAAAAAAGAAGGGTGAAGAGAAATTAGTTTGAAATAAGTATTCTCCTTCATAAAAATTCCTTCCTGATCTGTGAGTTTGCGTAAACTAACATCAGCTAGTTTGTGTTAAAGCTGCAGAAACCTCACTGGGATATTGAACACTTCAGTTATTAATTTCTTAATTTTTTTCAAGCTGAAATCAAAATGCAAAGCCTTCTGTTAGGCAGCTCACTGTATAATATTTAGGGAGATGCTGCTCAGAAAATCAAAGCACACTACATAGAATAAAGGTGGAATGCATCAAGGCTGTTCAACTGCTGTGTGACTGATGAGTACCAATTGCTGTTCTAGACTGGGAGGGGAATGGTGGGTTTTTTCCCCTCATCTACGTTTTCTCTTTAACGGACACAATATTAGAAATGTCTTATTGGGCCACACCAGCATAGTTGCTATAGAACAGTTTGTCACAGAGGCAAAAGGAGAGTGATTGAAGTGAAAATAGGAGAATAGGCACCTGCAAAGGTGTTGTAGGTGCCACAGCCTTTCAGTACCCACTTACACATCTGTTGTCCATAAATCTGTGTAATAACCTCAAGTCTGCTCATAGTGTCTGCCTCTACATCGTCCCATGGCAGCAAGTTCCAAAAGTACTGTGTTTTGAACCAAGTATCCCTTACTGTGTTGCAGGAGTAGGTAAATGATAGTTCTTCAGCTTATCTACTATGTTACTGATTATATAAGACTCAATCATATCCTCTCTTGCACTTTTTTTCCATGCCTTGAGGAGTCCTGGGCCCTTTAGTCTCTGCTTGTAAGGCCTCTTAGTCTTTCCAGTTGCTATTCTCTGCACTCTCTCTAGCTCCATCAGATCTTTTTGGAGATGGGGACAAAAACTGGATGTACAGCCCTCGAGGTGTGGATACACTAGTGTTCTACAGAGCAGCAAAAAGAGACGAACTGTCTTCTTTCTTACACCTGCCCAGTCGGTGCATAGCACCATTGGCTGCTGTTGTATGTTGTCAGTGAAGATGCCATGATTTTTTCTATACTGATTACTAGCATGATTCTGCAAAATATGCAAGCAATGCTATTTTATTTTTTTTTTACTTTTGCAATTACCTTACCTTCCATCTTCTTTTGTCTGCCTAGGTTTTTTAAGGTCCTCAGTTTCTATCAGGGTAGTATCTGTCTCCCCAAAAGAGCTAAACAGTATTCACCTAGTTGGAGAATCCACTGAGGAATCCAGATGACTGATGAAGACATTAAGTAGAACTGGATCCAGTACCAGCATGTTGCAAGCTGCCCTTCTGAGTCTGTGTTGGACAACAATCAACAAACCCTTCCCTTTTCTTCTTAGCTTAACCTTATCTTTACCCTTCAGTTTGGAGAACTGTAGCAATGTATTTTCATAAATAACTTTTAGGGTGAACACCTGTGGAAGTATAAAGGAAAGTGGAATTTCATGTTCATTGTATCCCCTTTATTCACTTTCTGTTTTTACACCATGATAGAACTCCAAGGATGAGTGAAACAAGATTTCCCTTTATCAAAGCCCTGTTGACTTTCCCTACAGACTGATTTTCCATGTGTCAAATGATCTTATTATTACAGACTCTGCCACCTCACCAGGGATAGAGGATGCTTGCTAGCCTGAGCAACTAAAACTGGTTTTGGAGCCTGTCTGTGGTGGGAGGAAGGTCTTTTGGAGGGCTTCTGGCATCATCAGCATACACATACAAAGCTTGCTTCCTGAAAAATCATGCACTGCACTCTGTGCACTAAACTCGCTAATTCCTTCTATGCTGTGACTTGTGTCTCTGTCTTGACTTAAAAGTTTCAACGTTTCTGATAGCTTTAGTTTGTCCTTTGAATAAGTGACTAAGGTTACCCTTGCAAGCTAACTATAGTGATAGGTTGGCAATACCAGAAAGTAGGTCTGGAGAAGAAAACACACCACGCTTACCGGGGTCTCTACTTCTGTTGCAAATTCTCAGTGCAAGTGCATTAAGCTTTTGTTGCTTACTGCATTTTCCTTTTCATAGCATTCACTTAACTTTCATCTGGGTATGATGAAATAGTAACAGCTGTTACAGGAGGAAAGACTGAACCCTGTCTTCCATGGTGAAGAATCTAGCTTGAGTTAAGGTTGTAGCCCATTATTTCTATGAATAGAGTAGGGGGTTTTGTGAGTAGAATAGCTGGGGGATAGTTACAGTGAGGAAACAAAAGGAATTGCTCTTTCTGTGTAATAGGTTACTCAGCTGTAGGGTTGGTTGAAGGACAGGTTCATAATTGAATTAAGAGTGACTGAATAATCTTAGCGGGAAGACCCATTAGGCCTAATGCAGTGACCCAGGAAAAATGTAGGGTAAGGATTCTCAGCTGCTGAAAGCTCTTAATCCCAAAGATCTTTTTTTTTGTCTCTGAGAATACTTGTGCATACATAAACATGCACAAGGTATGTATACGTGTGCAGTTAATAGCAGTAGTTTCTAGCAGTTTTAAATGTGCCCCCAGCCTTATGTGTTGTCACATGTGCATATGGTCAACAAGCAGCGCCTCTGTCCCTTGTCTGTATGTCTGCATTTGTCCTGTGGCTAAGCTTTTGCCAAAGAGTTTGTGTTTGAAATAATTTCACATTGTTTGAAGGATTCTGATGCATTTTGATGATGAAAGAGGAATCTCTTAATACTATTTGGTTTTTTTCTTGAAAACATAAGGTGTACTGAAATGTGTTTCTGAGACTGCAGTTTACATTGTGTACAAATGTGTCCTCTCCCTGTAACTGGCATGTAAACTGTGGCACTGCTTTCTACACTACTGAAAGGGAGAGACCTTTCCAAGAGTGGCAGGGTGGGTTACCTGTAAAGCCTTATGTTGCAATTCCCAAAGAGAAGTGATACCAAGGGTGCTGACAATTGATTTGATTCTGTGGGAAGTACAGAACAGTTAAATACAATGAAGTGTGCAACTGAATGAAAAGTTAATGTGCAGAAGCTTTGCAGGCTTGTAAGTAAAGAATTTGATTTAAAACTTCTGTTTGTGCATACATAGACTTGAAAGAAGTGTATCTGACATACATTCTTTTAATTTAAAATGACCCTATGTAATATTGACTTTTCAGGTACAGATTAGGTGGTATGATATTACCAACTTTTAAGGAATGGATAGAAAAAACCTTTGGAGCAAGCCTGGAGCACAAAACTACCTCTAGAGTAAGTAAATAGCTGAACCAGTTCCTTTGAACATTAGTCTTGGTGATAATCAAGACCCCACTGTTAAAGATGATTCAGCTTTGCACATGATTGATTTAAATATAGGATATTAATACCTCCAAGTTTTTTAAAAAATACTTGTTGTAGAATTACTATGTGAAACCTTTCATGCCTTAGCATGACGTATGGTTTCAAGATAACTGGTAGTACATATATTGGAAGGAAATTTTCCAACACAGGGAAGTTTTTTGCCCTTGCTTGTAACTTGCAAGACTGTAGAAAGTGAGGGAATTGTTTATGCAACATCAATGTTGTTCATGATACCAAAGACAGAAGATAGGGAGAAGGTAAATTATGATGTGTTTTCAGTGTATTGAAAGATGTCAAAGTTCTTATTTGACAGTAATTCTTTTTTACATGCCTGGGTGCTGAAAACCAGCTGCCAGAATATTCAAGATTGAACTGAATGTTTTCAGAGAAATGACACCTTGGGAATGTTCTGATTTTTGTACGTCATGCGTATTTTGGTTTTTAAAAAAGATTAGCTTATGTTAAGAGTCACGAGACCTGACTCCCTTCATATTAGAATTCCTTTGAAGCTTCAGGTTGCTAACTAGACAGTAGCTTAAGCAGTGTTGGAAGCAGGCTATGCTTGTACTGTGACTGTAGCAATCCTGCTTTGGGGTTGTACTCATTTCTTCAGTGAGTTCAAGACTACCTGCTTCAAAGAAAATGCAGCCACCCAGGGCCTGAAAACCTGAAGGCTTCTTCAGTCTTCTATTCATCAGGACATTCCTTCGTCTGCTGTGACTTACAGGATCTCCATCTGCCAATATATCTTGAAAAAATTCATCTTGATGTGTTTTTGTTGGCCTGTCTTAAGTGGCAACTGCTTTTAACTTGCTGTGAACAGAGGTCTTGAAAACTGTTGTTCCCTTTCTACATGTAGGGAAAGTATAGAAAAAAAGTAGAATTGAAGGGCAAGGAGAGGTTTTTGAATAATACCCCAATTCCCTAGTATATCTTGCAAACCATCTCCTTGGGGTATCCGCCAGCAATGTTGTGTGCATTTTTGTTACAATGTACCCCTCTGGTTCTGCAGAGGGCGTTGGCCGAGCGGTGTAAGCCCCTGCCTGTGGAGCCGGCTCCTTCTCTGAGGACGCTGGTTCGAATCCTGAGGAACTGCTGTTGCTGTCCGAGCGTGCTCGGCCGTGGCAAGATGAGCCTCAGGAGTAAAGGGGGTGGGGCCAGTTCTGCGCACACTGTGCCTCACCTAAAAAATCCATTGTGCAGGCTTATCCCAGAATCTTTGTTGGTGAAGGCTAGCCAACAACCCCTCTGGTTCTGATGGTCTTGTGATCAGAAACGAACTGGCTACCTTGGCAGGGAACAGGACATGTTTGATGTCACTTTGATATACTCTGATGTATATCTGGACTTCTTACAGCAAGTCTCAAGTACTGCTTGCAAGTACTTTATTTTCCTTTAACTCCTAGTTTATATTTCAGTTTGTTGTGCCACATTGAGTATTTGCCTTCTGCTGTCATCGAAGAATGAAGAAACTTGGATATAGGAACAGCAGGAGAAAAGAGATTTTTTTGGTTCATTTGTCTCTTTCTATTCCTACCTCTATCCTGTAAGATTGGAGGGTTCCCTGTTGCATGTTACTTTTCTGTTTAATTAAACAACACCAAACTTACCTACTTCTGTGATGCTCAAGACTGTCGATGTTTTTTTCTTCTTTCAGGCCAGACCTAACACAGAAGAGTTTAGACCTAGTTCACATAGGCTTCCTGTCTAGCCTTTCAGTGCACAAATCTTAAAATGTTTAATGCTCATGAGAATAAATATATTTTTTGTCTCTGTATGTAAGATTTTTATAGGTAAATATTAACTTTTTAATCTTGAAGATAAAAACTAAAGGATTAAAAAACTTGTGGAGGAGTTAAAAACAAGACCTGACTTCCTTTGTGGTTCTTGTGACTGGTTCCTAAAATCATGATCTCTCAATAGTGGTGAGCCTCTCACCTAACAACACTTAATTTCAACTTCTGTGTTTTTAGGTGGCAGGGTGAATATATTGGAGAGAAAAACCTTTTACTCAACTGTCTGATACCTTATTTCAATAAGTACAGTATAATCCGTAAAGCAAGTCAGGATGGCACATATACTCGTCCAGAAGTCCAGTCATTCTTAAAGCTGTGTCATGTGCCCCATATGAAAATTCTAAACCAACCATGTGGTTATCCTTTTGAATCTGTACATTATGTTAGCTATCAATAATGAACATCTCATGCAGCTATTTCTTTCTGAATTATTATTGTGAATACTCTTAGTTTCTACATAACCTTACATAGTTTCTTGTAGAGTGGACACTGGTAGGCAAGTTCCGTCACCATGAATCTTCTAATTATCTGGAAACTTTCCTTTGGAAAATCTCCTTAAAATCTCACAGCTTTGAGACTCAACACATTCAGAATAGACTGCTTCTGTTTTGATGGATGGGAGACTATTAATCTCTCATTTCCTTGCTTGTTAACTAGTACTATCTTCTAAGATTTTATCTTAAGACACATATTGGCAAAAAAGTGTCACCTGTTCTGGAGGTTAAGTAGAGCAAAGAGAGGCAAAACTCTGGTCCAGGATAGAAAACTTAGTTGTATAGGTATACTTTTTGTAGAAGACAAATTCCAGAAGATGGAAGAAAAGTGAATTCCATTTTGTTATTCTGTCTTTAAACTTGTCAAGAAGCATAGGTAAGGTTTGTCAAAGAAATGTCTAGGTGTCTTTGACTATGTGGAATATTAATGCAAAATACTTTTTGGTGGTAGGGCTGTAAATAAGCTCTTTGTGGCATCACTAGGCAACCTGTAGTCTTTTCTGATAGCTCTGTTGAAAAAGTGCAAGCACGTTCTTCTCTTTGGGTGATGTCAGTTAATTTGCCAGTACGGCTTTCATGGCATAAATGTGAAAACACTGCACTCTTTTAACTAATTTCTGTGCAACTCCTGATTTTTAAAAGTATATTTAAAATAAAAGATAATGCAAAAAAAAAAATAAAAATTCAGTTCTGCTCTCAGATTTGACAGACTTTATTAGCAACGAGTCAGATTCTTTTGAAACAGGACTTGAAATGAAGAAGTTAGATTTTAGTCACGAGACAAACTTTTTATCCAATTCAATTGGGTAAATTCTTTAATTAGAGTTCTAATTTGTAATAGAGGATATAGCCATTTATAATAGAGGATATTTTCCTTTAAGGAGATTGCTTAAAAATGGAGCAAATTTGGGTAGAAAAAGCATGGCTTTTTTGGAATCTTCAAAGCACATAACAGTGTTATATTTAATATCTACTAATATCTACAAAGGCTTTTTTGTTTTTTTAAACTGAATCCTGTAAATTCTCATTCTTTGAGTGGATTTAAAAAGTGGAGACATGGACTACATTTTCATGTGCCTGGTAATGTAAAATGGACTTCAGAAAAGAGAGTTAAGTGGCTAAGTCTGCACTTAGAGAAGCTGTAAGAGTACTAGACAAGATGTCTTTCAGAAGGACCTGGAAGAATGGGTCATTAGAAAACCTTAGGCAGAGGTGCTCCCTCTGGACTTGCAGAACCTTGATTCGAGGCGTGTTGCTAAATCAAAATGCCCTGTGTATCTTCTTGGAAAGAACCTTCTTTCCAAGGTATTGATCAAATCTTCTGCGTGGAGGCTTTCTGGAAACACCTGCATATTTGTGACTCAGCATGGATTTTATGAACTTTCTTATGGGTGAAGTCTCTACTTAAAGCATGCCAGTTATGTGATATCAGTCAAACTTAGCTGTGCCTTGCATTGGACTTAATAGGCTTTGATCCAATTTGAATTTAACTCCCAGTACGTGACAGGAGATGGGAAAGTGGGTTAGTGAAAACAGAACTCTAAGCAAAACAATTTTCAGAGTTGTAGTGACTTTGGTATGTATTTTGGTATCTTGTTCAGAATGCACTCATAAGCTAGTGTATTTCCCCAAATTTATCAGGAGGAAGAAAGATAATTACTACTGAAATAAAACTACTTGTTTGCATACAGTCAGCTGAGTACTGGGTAGGATAAGTTGTATTGGTGGTTGAAGATGTGGAGAAGAACTGATTTCTTTCTGATCTGAATAGTTGTGTTTGGGTATCAGCATTAGCCTGTTTATATTATTGTTGTTGTACAGAAATGCTGTAAGAGTGAACCAATCTTTAATGAACTTAATTTCTTGTGTTGTAGGCATCCTTAAATGTTAATGATGTACCTCCATCCATTGTAAATGAAGAATTTCTTCAGGATCTTAAAGCCACTAAGATCTCATATTCCCAGGATGCAGAAGATAGGGTATTCAGAGCTCATGGTAAGAGAACTTCATTTATCTAACTGTGCTGCTTTCAATGCTTCCTTGTATGCACTTGTTAATTTATTATTTGTGTTTCAGGTCACTGCCTACATGAGATATTTATACTCAGGGAGGGAATGTTTAAGCGAATTCCTGATATAGTTGTATGGCCTGGTAAGTTTCATTTGTCTTATTCTGTGTTCCGATGTTGGAGGCCATTGTTTACTAAAGTCTTGTACTTCATAGTCACGGGAAAGTTGTCTCTTGATTCACTGACTTCACTGCTCTTTACAGAAACTGAAGGAGTTCTCTCATGAATGGTAATCGTGATTGTTTAACATCTGGACTGCAGGTTGTCTGTGAAGTCCCATCATTTTATGGAGAATTCAAATTTATTATTAAATACAGCTGAAGCTTCTGTTGAGAGATGAATTCATTACTTAAGTAATCACATAGTGTAATGTGGATGTGTATGTTCAGCAAGAGTAGCTGTCTAAATGGCAGTTTTAAGTTTGGGGTTTTAAAGGCATACATGATGGTAGAAGGGTAGTGAAATGTTCTTATTAAAGAACTTTGTTTTATGACATGCTCTACATTGGCAAAAAATCCTATCAGAACACTTTACAAAAGATCATTGACTTGAAGAAAGAGGAATGCAATCTGAGTATAGTTTAGGCCCACTTTAAGTAGAGTAATAATTAATGCTGTTGCCGATATTCTGTAACAGAAAATGTGCTTGTTTCTGTCTAGTAGAAGAATACAAATGATTTTTTTTTACTTGAGTCCTGTGTGTCTGATCACTGGGAACTACTTCAGGTGCCATTCTTCAGTAGTGAAGCAAAAGGTGTTTTGATATAAGTACCTGTCAGTTTCTGTTCAGCTGTATGAATCCAATTCTTTCCTTACCTTTTATAACTTTGATAGCTGCACTGCATTAAAAACCCCAAAAAAATCTTACAAGAACTTAATCCTAGCTCAATTTCACCTCCTTTCTTTAGAGAAAAAAATCACATGTGAGAAGCATACAAAGAGGAACTCTAAGATGCAATTCATTGCTTGAGGATAGGGACTTACATGCCAGTATTGGTGACTGTGAACAGTGCTTGACACAGCTTGTATTTTGTGTAGCTCCAAAAGCAGATGAAACAAAATTATTAACTACCTTTATTTAATACTGCTCTGTGTGGCAAGAACAAAGTAGCCAGAGTTTGGAAGCTGTTTAGTCCTGCACATTCTCTGCTATTTATACAAACTCATGTACACGCTTTATTTGGTCTCTTTTTTTGGTCCTTTTGATCTGCGCACAAGCATTTCTGCCTCCCTCTTTGACCAGATACGAAATGCATTCTGAAGAACTGAATTTGACCAGCCACTCCACTTCTGAAACTGAGCATCAGCCAGGAAGAAAAAGCTGTGTGGTCCAGCTCTGAGAAGAGACTTATTTCTCACTTAGAATAAATTGGACAGCCTGTTTTCAATAAAAGCTTTAAGCTTAATTTGTTCTCCAAAGTACTTAGATGAATTGTTAACTGTTTGGTAGCCCATCTTGTCATGAGAATTTGCAGGAGATCTCAATCCATGAGTAGCGTAAGAGACTAAGATGTAGTTAGTTTTTCAAATGTAGGCTTGTTTGAGGTCTAAACTTTATTCTGTAACACTGATACTTCTGAGCACAGCTCAATGACTAACTTTGAAATGTCTTCCTTCCTGGTGTCAGAAAAGGAGCTGGTACTTCTTCAGACTGCAATATTTAGTAATAAGCAAATAATTGTACTAAGCACAAATCCTGTTTTTTAACTGTTTGGACTTTTTTAGTTTGTCATGAAGACGTAGTTAAAATTGTGGAATTAGCCTGCAAACACAATCTCTGCATAATACCATTTGGTGGTAAGTATTATGAAATCTCATATCTGTTTAAGGTTATTAGTGAAAATGTATTCTACTTCAGTTTAAATATGCAATACAGTATACCAATAATTCAATACTTAGATTTTTTTAGTAGTATTTTAAGTGTGGTCTTAATTTTTTTCATGATCTTGCAGTTTTAAAAGAAGCTATATTCAATTTAGTGGAAGTCATAAAGAGTATGTCAATGCCTTGAATATTGAATGTGCAAGAGGAATGACTGTATGAAGCTGAAATCTACCTCTGTGCCTTGAAAAACTAGGATATAGGTGAAGAGATTCAAATACCTGCGTGGTTTTGAATGCATTACTTGTGCTCCCTTCCCACAACATGTATAAGTTAGGGTTTCTTGTTGTACTGTTGAAGCCTATAGTTTCAGAGAGGATTATGGTCAAACACTCTACTGCCAAATTATTTCCATTTAGACATGTTTCAGTTTGAAACGTAGGGACTTCTGTGGCAAGGTCTTTTCAGGAAGTGTTCCAAGGACAGAGAACAGGTAAAGGCCTGTACAATCTGTGTCTTTCTCAGCCTAAAGAATTTCTAAAGGATTTCAGATTTTTAATTGTGAATGTGTTTTCCTCTAAGCCTGCTGAAGTAGAGTTGTGAGCTACCTTATTTTGACACACAGCTTGGGGAACATGGGGTATTGGCTTTTGTGAGCTCATTCCGTGAGAAGATTTTTGTCAAGAACTCTTCATTCTGTGGTATAAATCTGTGTGTTTTACTCGGTACTTGCTTATACTGTAGGACTATAGCCCTTGTAGGAAGGATATTTACTGTTTGAGAAGATGAGCATGTCACTTGATGGTACCAGACTTGTGGAACCGGTTCCTCCTTAAAACAGTCTCACCCTTTCCAGATGCATCTGGAGAGCTGCAAGACTGTTACAAGGCACCAATGGGACTAATAAACTGGTATAGCTGGAAGCAGCAATATTGACCATTTCTGGTTCACTGACCAGGGTACAGAAAGATCTTGAGGTTGTTTTCCAAATTTGTTTGTAGTAAACTACAGTCAGCTTGTGAAGTTAGTACAGTAGGGGTGGTATTTAAGGCAAATGTCATAAAGGTGATGGGCTTTACTGCTCTTGAAGAGTGTTTTATTAGGTGGCACTGTCTCTGTACTTGCCATTGATTGTTCTTCTGGTAGCCTGCTGTGGATCTCTTTAGCATCCCACTGTCTCTTTTCCAGTGGCTTTTGCAGTCTTAGAGAAACAAAACATTGCTTGGAGTCTGTTTTGTGACATCCTGTAAAGATATATTAGAAAACTCTGGAGAAGTCTGATTTTTTTTATACTTACACCTTTTCAGTTTCTTTTTTACTTTTAGATGTGTTACATTTCTGTAAGATAGATTTCTGAAGCAGACTTACTAGATTAAAGTGTAGTGGCTTCCATAGTGATATCTAAAGAATGTATAGAAAACATAGCGCTCTGTTTCTTCAATGGCATCGTAATTTCTTATTCCTCCTTGTTTTTAAACTCTGTGCTGACCTTAACAGAAACAGCTGAAATGTTCACAGAATGTCATCTTTTTTTATGGAGTGCTGTTAAAGAATTTGTCCAGCTCCACTGCTGCCTTGATTTTGTGAAACCCAGTTTGGAAGAAGGGATGGCCTTAAAAGGCTAATCACTAGCCTTCAGTGATCTTACTTTATTAAATTCCTTATCAGATAGGAGGGAGAGAGGGATGGTATTGGAAGAAAAGCTACCTGAGAATTTTATGATCACAATATCATTCCCATATTTGCAGGAGGGACAAGTGTCTCTAGTGCCCTTGAATGTCCTGAAGAAGAAAAAAGAACAATTGTCTCACTGGATACATCACAGATGGTATGTCTCTCTTAATGTTTTAATTTTTTTAAATTATCCTACAGTTACTGTGGTAATCAGTAAGACATTTCTTTCTTTGCAAGAATAAAGTAGGGATGGGAATATTTATCTGTAGCATGCATGATTAAATTGATATTCCTTCAGGTTAAGTGATATTTTTCTGATATTAGCTCTGTACTACTTCATATGACTTGTACATATTTAATAAGAAAAAGAGGTCACTGTTAAGCCTTCTTATAGCAGCTTTAAGTGAAAATCAGAGGAAGCTACTCATCTTCTATATTGGAATTTGTATCTGAGGTTAGATGAAAGGCCAAGAAGAAGTTGTTATTGCAAATTTCAATAGTTTTTGCAGACTTTAAATTATTTAAAGCAAAAGTTGACAGTATCTATAAATCAACTTGAAGAATAAACTTTGAAGAAAAAAAACTGGGATTTTTTTGTGTAGATAACATCTAGAGAATGTGAAGTTCATAGCTTTATGGCAGCCTAGAGATGAAGTTCTGTAAAATTTATTGCTAGTTTTCATTTTTTCCATTATAAAGGCGCTTTATACTTTTTAAATGATAGCTTTATGGCTACATGGTAATGAGATGCTTCAGAAAGAGCTCTGTATCTTTGATGTAAGGCTCTATTGCCTCCAAGTACCTGCTGGGCTTAACTCTTTTAGCCTTGAAGGTAAGACCTGTGTTTCAGCTCCATTTTCTCCACTCAGTCAGTGGTCCTTCAGTTAACCTGTTGTTTCTCTTTGTGTCTCTCTACTAAGTGATATTTTCTGCAGAGGTCTTAGTTGCATATTGAAGGAAGCTCATCAGGTGTCTATGTGGGGTGAAATCCAAGGAGTACAGTAGTGAATCAGATCTTCATTTGAACACAGTGATTTATAGCCCACAGCTTTGACTTCTGCCTCGTCTGGGAGTGGGAAGGAAATGTTGTTAATTCTTACTATTGTGCTTTTTTGTCAGCTAAATATGGAAATGTGCTCTGAGTAAGAGAATAGACCACTTTCATGTGTCTTGAATAACTGCCAGCCAATTCTTGTAATCATTAGCAAAAATAAGTAAATTAAGGTGAAAAGCAACATTGTTAGAGTTAAAAGCTGTGTATGTCAGAGCAATTAAGATGATTGCTCAAGCTTTACTTTTTTCATATATGTGTGTGTATATATATAGTGTCTATATTGGATAAAAACTGATTTATGTAAGCATCTCAGATAATTTAAAAAGTTTATGTTGGAAATGAAGATGTCTATAAGGAGGTGAAGTATTTGGCTTTGAATAATTATCCCATGTTTCGTGAAGGAGAGACAGTTCTTTAAAGCATAGTTTTAAGTTCGACTACAAGACATCCACATTTCTGTGGATGAAATCAAGGCAGAGGGAAGTTACAGCTGTTCTCCTTCCATATAATATTAATACAGAGAGCTGCAGAAGTACACCAGAAGTGCACTAAAGAATAAAGAGTGGAAGCGGAAACTTCTGTAGTGTCCATAGTATATTTGTTAAGTTCCTTAACCATATTTGTTAAGTTTCTCCTTCGTGTGAATTGTCCTCATGGAGAATCATGCTCTGTGCGCCATGTAACTTGCAGTGTTTGCTGTTTTTCCTGTTTAGTAGAATATGCTGATGGGACAGTGAGTGCCTTGTCAGATAACATGATGTAATCCTTCCAAATGTCTTAAATTTCTAAAGTATGTGCCTACTTTGACATCCTGTAGTGTAGTATTTCAAAAACCAAGAGATAGACTGGAATAACTGCATGGACTCTGTTTAACCCATGCAGTATGTCTAAGTATGCTTTTCTTGGTGTATTCTTAATATTCAGATAGTTAGATTCAGGGACCTTCAATCATGTTTATTGTGAAAATTGCTGTATTGCTTAACTCCTGTAAATGTTTTGACTTAATTCTTTCTGGGTTTTTTGCTCTGTTTTTGTCAATGTTCCTGGTATAAATTGACTAATAAGTCTGTTACTTGCTTATAGTGTTGACTTCATATATTGAAACCTGTTGTGTAGCCGTTTGAGGGAGTGAGAAGGCTCAGCTTCCACTACTGTAATAATTGGAGTGGTATTAATAGTAAATTGTATGACCAAGGATATTGATCTTGTAGCATTAGGGAAGGAGATAAAGAAATATCATAAACACTGATTCTTACTTTTGATTGGCTTTTCAACAGAATCGGATTCTCTGGATAGATGAGAAAAACTTAACAGCTTGTGTAGAAGCCGGCATTGTTGGACAAGATCTGGAAAAACAGGTATTTTTATCTGCTTAAGTGTCTGGTATTTTTTCATATTTTTCTTAGATGTTCCTCATGTCTTGTCCAAAGCATTGAATTCCAGCTTAATTCTTGTGCGTTCCCTTGCAACTGGTGTGGTAAGAATTACATGCGTTGGCTATGAACCAGGCCTCCCTAGTATATGACCAGTAAATATGTCTGTGGCCACAAATTCGCCACAGACAGTACACAGAAGTGACTTTCAGTCTTTAAGTTAGAACCACTTTGTACAACAGAACATAGTTCACGATCACATTATGTAGCCTACTTCAGTACAAGTGTCCAACATGATTGTTATCAGTTGGTCAGTGAAAATTTATTATCTCAAAAGCATTAATGCAGTTATTTCATGTGAGACTACATGGTCTTCAATTCTTGCTGCCCAACAGCTTCAGTGTTGTAGTTCTGAGAGCATGCAGTTAACCTCAGGTGCTGTGCAGATGGCAAAGCCAAGTTAATACAGAAAAATGGGAAACAAGTGACTGCTTAATGTACAGGAATGCATGACCTGCATCACAAATAGCTGATGACTTTACATATAGGAAGCCCAACCAGATGGCTGTATATTAAAACACATCTCTCCATGAGAGAATCAAGTACAGGCTATTTGCTTACATTTTCTGCAGACCTGCTGCATATCACATTAGGATAGAAAGAAAAGAGATTAAGTGCCTTATTTATTGGCAGCGTTTGTGCAAAGTTGGCAGTTACTTAGTCATTACTTTCTCCATTTGTATTTGAATTGACACCTTCTTTTGAACAATGGTGGTTTGAGTTTTAAAATATGGGGCAGGAGTGTTACAGGGTGATACGTAGCACAGTGTATGCACAGTAGAATCAGAATCAATTTGCATTTCATGTACATATGAAAAATGAAACTTGTGCTTGAATAAATGGGTATGTGATCAGGATACTTTTTTTAAAAAAAAGGAAATCAAACTCAACAAATATAGAATATTGAATTTGGAGTACTAAGCCAATGCTTACTCTCTAGGATGTGGTGGTTTTTTTCTTTCTTTAGCTTGCTGAAAGTGGCTTCTGTACAGGCCATGAACCAGATTCCATGGAGTTCAGCTCACTAGGAGGATGGGTAGCAACACGAGCATCAGGCATGAAAAAAAACATCTATGGAAACATTGAAGATCTGGTAAATAGTTCTAATACTTTTTCTGATTATTCTATTTGGAAATGTAACTTTCATAATGACTCACAACGAGAAAAGAAGAATAAGGTGTGGTTCTCTGCGTGATAGATTTGATGCCAAAACTGTGTCATTTCCTTACCTTTGGTATTAATAGTAGTAATCCTTATCACTCATCTAAAAGTAATTTTCATTTGGGTACTCACTGGTTAGCCTAAGGAATTGTTGCCTTGTCCTGATTCTGGTGCTGTTTTCTAATATTTTGTGCTCGCTATTATTCCAGTGTAACAATCCTGTCAAACTTCTAGGATGATTCCAGAAATCCCATGCTTTCTCCTACCTGTTGTGTGTATCTGAAGATACCAATTGGACTAACTCTGACAGCAAGCTAGCTCCTTCCATCGTTCTACATTCCCCTAGGCTAGCAGGTTTTTTTCAATCAGTAGGCTGATTTAATTGACCATGTGGATGCACAATGGTGAAATGTAATGCCACCACATGGTTTTTGGAAACCCCGAAGAAGGAAGCAATGTATTGGGAATGGCAGTATTACACTCCTGAATTTGTTTTAAGCATTAAAATGGTTCATCTTTATGTTAACTCAGATAATTTGGGGGGTTTTAAATCGTAACTCTCCAGACTTTACCTGTCTTTTTGCTTTAAACTTCCAGCTTTCTCCTGTGGTTTGTACAATAACCCTTCCATATGTGAATTTTTTCCTTCTTTCCTGCAGCACACTCTAGGTAATGTACCCCTGTCACCTCAGGCTTTTTCCTTAGCTCATAGTTCAGACCTGTTTATTCTATGCACAGTTGTAACACTTCACTGTCAGTGACTGAGCTTGGCAGGAACTACAGAGTTTTTATTCAGTAGATCTGGCTGAACTAAAACTAGTAGCGCTTATGAGGTGTCATCGTTCCCCCGCTGCCTGAAGTGTTACTGAATGGTATAGTTTTGCTTGTACTGGGAGTTGTGAAGCAGAAGTCTTTTCTGTAATGGAAGCATAACTTCAGGCTAAAACAGCTTCTGAAGTTTTCATTAGGAGGAAATAGGATTGAAAATTGATTCAGAACAGCTCATGAGCTTCAGAATGGCACAGTGAGAACGTTTCAGGAAAGTGTTTACCTTCCGAGGAAACTTTATATCTTGAAACAGTGTGTTATATAAGCTGCCTAAAATCCACTTACTGCAGAATCAACAGTTCATAAATTGCATATTATGAAAATTACTTGACTACCTGTGCTTGAAAGTTTTAAAGCCATTAGCTGAAATTCAGTAATTTTGTTTTGTTTGAAGGCATCACTAAAAAAAGAGCTTGAAACCCCATTCTTCCTTGTTATAAAATAATTGAATAAAGGATTAAACCCCCCCACATCCAGCTCTATTGCTTGTGCCTGAATAAAGCTGGAAGCAATAACCTTGAAGGCTTTTTTTAAAAAAAAACAACCTTCTGGCCCTACGTATGTGTCAGTCTTATGGCAGATTTTATATTGATAATCTATTTCACAAGGCTTACTTCTGTCTTCTAATCAAAATATTTCTATAGCAATCAATGACTGAGTTATATTAGCCTTATCAAGCAGCAGTTCTAAAGCAAAACTCAAGCAAAGTTTAAACCCTCACTTTTTTTCTCTGAAGTACTGTATATATTCTGGTGTTTATAAAGTTCTGTCTACACTGAGAAGCAAAACAATTTTTACTGGTACTGCCTGCATGTAGCCAACAGCTGATATGATTTGCCATAGAACTGTAAACAATCTGTTGTGTAGGGGAACCATGCTGTCTTATAAATGATTGTTGGTAACAGTCCTTGGGTTATCCCAAAAGTTCTTGGGATTGCCTACAAAATGTCTAAAATCTGCAAAGCTGAACTGTATCAAGCTAATATGTTTTGTAGAAAATAAATGTAATAAAAATCTGTGCTTAATGCTAGTATTTGTAGTCATTGCATATTGTTTAAACAGGTGATTCATATAAAAATGGTAACTCCTAGAGGAATAGTGGAAAAAAACTGTCAAGTACCTCGCATGTCAACAGGACCTGATATCCATCACTTCATTATGGGATCAGAAGGTATAAACACAGTAATTTCACATACTGCATCTTAATTCAACTTTTATAGTGGCTTATTTGAGCATCTTTAATGCTGTGGTTTCCAGTATATTAATGGATGGCATTGTGCACGCAGAATTTCTTGTTGAGACCAGAATTAGGACTGTGAAGTTAAACAGCTTTTAACAGAGCTTTAAGTGGACTTATGGAGCTAGCCTACAAGTCTAAGAATTCACCATGTAAATATTCAGGATTAAATCCCCTACTACTGCAAACTGAATGTTTGGGCTTTCTGATTTATGTAAACTTAGAGCATCCCGCTAAACAGTTGTTAAGTGGGGTCACATCACACAACACTTGGCTCAGTTATTCTTTTCTCTCGAAGGAACTCTTGGAGTGGTCACGGAAGTTACGATAAAGATTCGCCCAGTCCCCGAATACCAGAAGTATGGCTCTGTGGTCTTCCCCAATTTTGAACGAGGGGTGGCCTGCTTAAGGGAAGTGGCAAAGCAGGTAAAGAAAAACTGGATGTTGACTTCACTCAAGGACATGGATTCTAGCAGTAGGGGTGTGTTGATGCTTTAGTATTTCTGGCATTTGATAACCAATAATTTGAGATACATGCTTACAAGTTTCCTATGGTCCATGAAACAGAGTATATGGTCCATGAGGCTTTTGGAAATTATGCAGTTGAGGATTGAGCTTTTTATGAGTTTGCTTGGTATTCTGAGCCAAAATGTGGACAGACCTTTTAATGTTTCAGTGGGAGTTACTTGCATATTTCAGCACAAAAAATTTGGCTCTGCATCTCCTTCAACTGAGAACTTTACCCTCAGATTAATTAGGACTGTGTAAAAAGGACCAGTATTTGAAAGAACTAAATTGCAGCAGACAAGTAAAAGGCAGTTGAATTTATGGCTCTGAAGTGGCAAAGGAACAAAAGGAATGAGATGGAAAGATATGACCTGTGTTTAGAAATCACTTCCTGGAGCACAGTGACATGTTCAGATGAGATTGGATATTTTGTGATGCAGTTGTGCTTACACTGTAGTATTTAAATAGAGAATAGATGGCTTCCGGGAGCAAAACTCATGGACGGTTATCCAAATTCTATACGTCTTTTTCTCCAGGCTGTGCTTCCAAACAAATCTTACACTGGCTAGCCTGTTTCTCCACTAACTTTTTTTTGCTCTGTGCAAAACATATCAAGTCATATATGAATAGTAGAATGTACCCTGAATTGGGGAAGTAATTTCAGAAATGTTTTAATTAATGCCAAACTAAACACAGCTTTACATTTTTTCCAGTGATTGGTCTAAATTAATGGCTTAATGTTCCAAGCCAGATGTTCAAACTGGTATGTGAATGACATGTATATGCTAGTCAGCAGCACTTGCCAGTTTTTCTGTCGTGCTTCTACTGCTAGTGCTTGTCCTTCCTGTTAAAGGTACTTAAGCAGACTTTTTGGGAATGCTTAATCATATGGCTGATGAACATATAAAATCAGCTAAGGAACTAGTGTCTTTCCCCCGTCTATGGGCTTAGTTAGAACAGGAGGGGAAAAGGGAAAAAGGCACAATTTGCCACCTTAATGTTGCTCCGTTTCAAAGCTTCTGTTGCTGCTGCTGCTGTTTCACTGCTTATTTGAGCCTGAACTACTTATTCTTCTCTTCTGTTGCCCCTTGCATCAATCTCATTAGTAATTACATTGATTGCTATCTGAAAAGCTATTTCTTTTATGTAGCAGTCCACTTTAATGTAAGAATAATCAACCTGCAGGTTGTGGGCAGGTTGGTCTCATTTAAGAGTGCTCATGCAGCCTTCTTCTGTCAGCCTGCCTGGTGAGCTCTTAGTTCTTCATGTCCTTTCTTCCTGTTGTGTGACCAAATATATATTAATGATATTATGAAGGGTGAACTTGTGAAATTAAGTGAAAGGGAGTACTTCTATATCCATATGAATAGATGATGACTAACCTAAAATTCAAACTTGGTTATATTCCTCTGATCATGCATTTCAGTATGACTCAACATGACCATCAGAGATTATACAATGTAGGCATGTGCATGAAGCTTACCTCATTCAAGGCAGCTGTTTTTACTGTTTTTCAGATTTCTGCACAGTGCAGAATCTAGATTAGACCCAGGTATGGATTTTAATTGCAGTCTGATGGCAGAGCATTACTGTACTTTGTCTAGCCAGGATGGAGTTAACTTTCTTTGTAGCAGCCTGTGTGGTGTTAGCTTTTGTACTTGTGACCAAAACTGTTTGCGTTCCAGTGTTTTAGCTGTTGCTGAACAGTGGGTACACAGTATCAAGGCTTCCTTTATTTCTTACTCTTCCCACCAGCAAGTATATTGGGAGCAGGCAAGAGGCTGGGAGGAAACACAGTTGGGACAACTGACCCAAAATGACAAAGGCAGATACTGTATAACATCATGATCATAAGTAAAACTGGAGGGGGAATTTTCCTGAGGGGTGCTGTAGCTTGAAGATTGGCTGGATATTGGTCACCTGGTGATAATTGATTGCTTTTGGCATCATGCTTTTGTGGGTTTTTTTCCTATTTTGCTTAACCAGCTGTCTTCATCTCAACCCAAATATTTTCCCACTTTTGCCCTTCGAATTTTTCTCCCATCCCACTGAGGAGGGGGTAAGTGAGCAGCTGTGTATCTCTGATTACACAGCATTGTAAGCTTAATACGCTAAACAGGTATAGAATCTTTAGTGCAGATGCCAGTTTAGAAGAACACTCAAAAGTTGAAGGTCAAAGTTTTTTGACTGTTACTATGGTGGCTTGAGATTAAACTGAAAATTCTCAGTGCATTACATGTAGACATACCTAAGAAATGTTGCTATTCAAGCAAAAATAAGCTTGTAATCACCCCTTTGAATGATGATGATGGCCGTAGGTCTCTGGTATCAACGTGTGCTTTCCTGTATGCTGTTTTAAAGTGAAAATTTGATTGCAATGCATTTTAAAACCAACTATGTATATAATAATTTTATTCTTCCTCCCTCTTATTCCCCTAACTTTGCCTCCAAGAGATGTGCTCCTGCATCAATTCGCCTTGTCGACAATGCACAGTTTCAGTTTGGTAAGTGCACAGATCATTTTGGAGGTGTATCTGTTTCCAAAGGGTTTTTGTAGCTTAAGTCTGTTTTGGATCATAATTCTTTTCTCAAAACTAGACAAAGAAGGCAATGAACCTGAAGTTCAAACTCCAGATAGTTGGCATAATGTGTAGTTTCAGAAAACGGAGGCCTTTCTTTGTCTCTGAGGAAACAGTATCAACTAGTTGAGTCAGTAAAGAGCCATGCTCTGCATATAAATACATCAAATGAGGGTTTTTGCTAAGTTTTTTTTCTTGACATAGTCTAATGATGAGTTTGAAATTCTGGAGTCACTTCCTCTATTTTGCTGTAAAGAAGCAGATATTATAGTTTTGAAGTGCAGTACTTGAAACATTTTCTTCCTAAGAGTATTAATGAGAAGTTGGATAAACTAAGTGGATTGATGCTTTTAAATTTCATGAAAGCATCGCAAGTGGTACACAGATTCCTTAGAAGTAGTCAGTTTTTTGAAAATACTCTGATGTGACAGTGTTTGTGACATACTTGTCCAAAGTGAAGTGTGTTTTTGGAAGATGTTCAGACAGTAAGTGCTGTAACTGCATCCCAATACAACTCAGCTGTAGGCTTTAAGTATTGAAAGTCAGAGATACTACTAGAAGATTACTGAAGACAAAGATTTTGTAAAGTTTCAGCTAGCTTAAACACCTGAATAGGACAATGTCAGACATGCAGAACAATAATTTTTTAGCATTTCTTAGGGAAACCTGTAATTTTAACTCTAGTTAATTTAGCAAAAGATATGTTCTGACTCAAGATACTCTCATGGTGACCGTAAAGTTCCACTGCCCACAGGCTAATAGCTTGCAGAACTTGAAGGCCTTGCTGAGACCATGCTATTTTGATGAATATGTGAAGTGTGACTGACCTTGAAAATCCCTCTTGTAATATCACCTCAATAAGTCAGAATTTCTGAAACTTCATTTGGACAGAAGCATCAGTAATGGATCTGGACTTCAAATGGCATTAATAGGGTGATGTTGAGAATGCTGAACTTCGTTTTTCAAACCAGGGAGTTGGGGATTTGTAAGACCTGAGGGCCCAGCAAGCCTTGCTGCTTGCTTTTATCAGTCTTTTGTGCTTCAGTGTTTCACCACTCAGGCCTTTCCAGCAGAAGACAGATATATTTTTTCTCTTTTTAATTGGGAAGCAGAAGTTGACCACTTACAGGCTTTAAACATCAGGTGTTAATATCGATTTTACTTGCAGTCATTTTAAAATAACTTTTTTCATTGTGGTTTAACAAATTTATGTCCTTTTATTACTTGGTGCTTTCTTGTGTGCTTAGTTAAGTGTCCTTGGAGGTGTGTATTCCTTGATTTGTATCTGCAGAGAGAGAGTCCCTCTTTACTGAAGAGGAAAGAAGAGTAGTCAGTTGCTGAAGTTCATGTGTTATTTGGAAGGAAACACTTTGTGAAGTATTTTAGAAGGAAGTAGCATGTAAATGGTGCATAACTTTTTATGAATTGGGCTCACAGCATGGAAGCCAGATGCCAGGCTGCTAAAGTGAATCAGTAATGGGAGTTCAGAAGTTGTTTGTGACTGAAAACAATGGAACAAACAGTAAAAGACTTTCATCTCAATTAAGCCCAGTCCTGAGGCAGAGATGTTAATTTAACAGGCTCCAAGACACCATTTATATATCCTGGTAATTTTAGTTCCCCGTTTGTCATTAAGGAAGCAATTACCAGCTTTATGTAGAAAACTTCACACGAGTGACATAATTGTTAAGGAAAAAGTTGCTTAACTCCTAACTTGCACCATTTTTGGCTGTTTGTTTCAGTGGTTTTGGCATAACTTAAAAAAAAAAAAAAAGTCACTGATTTTTACTTAGTTTTGTGGTGTAAAAACTAATGAAGTGCTCTTTAAAAAATTTTCCATGTGCCATTGGCTTTTGAAATCTAAACTAGGGCAGCCATAATTAAAGTGTCAGATATTTGTGCACAGTTGTACACATCTCCAAAAATTTAATGAAACCTTTTCCTAAATCATCTTCCAAATGAGTGGAGGGAATTCTCTTTGATTTTGATAATCCAAGTGCTGCAAGCAATTCTAGCAATTTTGACTACCAAGACATTTTTTATTTGCCCATTGAAGTAGGAATCTGTTTGCCTTAACACACCTTTTTCTGCTTTTTGCCAAAGGTCATGCTCTTAAACCACAAGTTGCTTCCATTTTTACATCATTTTTGGATGGGCTGAAAAAATTCTACATCACAAAGGTAACTTTGCATGCTGTTAATAAAATTGAAGACTTTTTTGCTAAATTGCTTCTAATGCAGCTGAGTGTGTACGTAACTGATACTACAATGTAAGATCTGTTACCTTGAGGTTCTTGAGGTGGTTTAATTCAAACTGAGATTATCCATTTTGAAGAGTTAGTCCATGAGAGCTGTTGTCACTGGTCATACCTGTAGATAAGATCAGTGTGTCTTGTCTGACAGTAAGCTGATGACGAGGGAAGACTAGAGCCAGTTTATCCAGCTTGCAGACCAATGATCATGAGTGAATACTGGTGGAGTGGGGCTAACACTGTAGTATATTTTTCACTTCCCAGATTTTGTCAAGGTGTGACCTAGCTTGTTATTACAATGAACTAGGCTTTTGTGAGAACCTCAAGATACTTGTCTTGATTTGCTCCTATAAATTTGTTTTTTGTCTTTTTGGAATTCATTCCTTTTTAACCTAGAATTATTTGGTGCTAAGATGATATCACCTAGGCTTTTGTATTGAATAACTTGTCTTATTACTGATTTTTTCCTCCAAATTAGCTAACTAGAGAGCTCCTGCAAATATGGGTATTCAACTGTAGAAAATTGCAGCATCATGGATTTGGATAACTGTTAGATAAGAGGAGGTAAACATTCCATTCATATAAATATGAATAGATACTCACATGAAGTGATATGATAATATCAAGTGTCTTCAAGGGGTGGGCTTCCTCTTAAAAGGCAGTGGCTAGTGTTGATTCTGCTTTTTCTTGGACTCCTGAAGTGGGAAATAACATGTGTTTGGGACTTCATTTGTTAGAGAATACCTATTAGGTTTAGAGATAGCCCAGAAATTTTACATTCCCCCCCAGTCTGCTGTAGTGCGGGAATATCTTAAGTAGTAAAGGTTTTGGCAGCAAGGTTGTTGTCAGTTTGAAACAATCCTAGTTGCAATATCTGCTGCTTTTGTAGTCAGCAACAAACATCACTGCTTCATGGGATATTGTATCACAGAGCAATGTTGTATGCCAATTCAATCTTTTCAGCTCCGCAGGATCAAAAAACCCCATGGAGCAACAAGAGAAATGCTTTGTAATACTGATGCATGGATCCAGTGTTGGTGACTTGGCTTTTATGTCAGGGCTCACTCCTGTAGCGCATGTGAGCAACTGCTGCTTCAGAGAAACTCCCAGCTGGGGTGGGAGATAGGAAAAAACCAAAGGAACAAGTTTAATTAATGATCCTGAGTCTTCTATTGCAGGTGTTATTAGGACCAGTATACTCAAATACATTTTATACTTTATTTCATCTGTGAATTTGGGAATGTTCACTGATAGATGAATGCAGGGTATTGGTTGTCTACTAGTTTACAGTGTAGCTAGTTCCTCCAGGGCCTCTTAAAGGTAACTCTAAGGTGTCAACTGAGCATTACAGCCAAAAGATGGCAGAATAGATGAAAAGATTCATACTAAATGAAATACAAGTGTTTATAGGACAAGAAAAAGGACAAGTAAATAGCATCTTAAACTCCAAGGACAGAAATAAAGGTCTATTATCACTGTGGTAAAAGTACTGTTTATTAGCTATGCTGTTTTTGTGGGACTAGTGGATAAGACAGAGCCTTCGGTGAGGTATATTCAGTTTTGCAGTAGTTTTCATCATGTTTTGTTGGGGTACTGGGATACAGTATCCTTGTCAGTTAACTTTCAGTACAGTTAATCTGTTCAATTAAGGGAATAATAAAAGGAATAACAACTAACTCGGATTTTTTTTCAGCATTGCTGTTGTACATAAAAGGATGGATTTGAATCTCTTAACTTATAATGTAATTTCATATAACTTTGCTTGGTGCTTAAGTGACAAGTTACCACAGGCAGAGGGGAGAGTGGAAGAGATGAATGCCACTGAAAAGGAAAAGGCTTTAACAATGTAATTTCTGGTCAGCATGCATACTAAGAATGTGTTGTTCTGAATCATAAATTTTTACCTTTTTTAACTACGGAAAAGATACTAAACTTGATTGCAACTTTATATTCATCCTCATTACATCTGAAACCTGCTTAGAAGTGGTAAGTTATTGAAGGTAATTAGTAATGAAGGTATATAAAAAATAAGTAGGCTCTTATTTTTTGGACTACTTGCAAAGGTATTACTCTTGACTTACTCCTGAAACAAAGCCATACAAACATCCTCACTGCATTACTAGTAAACCTTTTTTCTTCCCATTTCTGTTGGGATATGCTTTCTGCCACAAGTTTAGAAATAATTTTTTTTCCCTAGTCCTTTTCCCAGTATAGAGATTTTCTGTGGCAAACTGCTAATACAACTATTTTTAGAGCAGTGACAATAGTGGTCATAGTCCTCTTCCATACAATAGTAGTCAATAGAATATAAAGGTCTCCATTGCTCAAAGCATTTAAGACCTATTTTTTCTACAGTATAGGTAGACAACTGTTATGTCTATCCTGCTTTTTAAACAGGAGGAAAAAGGTGACAGATAATTTCTGTTATTTCAGTTGATTTGCCTCCTCTAAAGGAAAAACTTAAGTGTTTGGGGAGTAAATTTTTGAAAGATGGGGTTTTTTTCCAGTCCTTCCTTTTTTTTGCAGCAATGCAACAGGGCACATGCCATGTATTTGAAAAGTAAAAACTTGTTGCTTGTATTCTATCACACAGAACATGAATAATGCAAATTTTGTCTCTCTTTGCAGTTTAAAGGATTTGATCCCAACATATTGTGTGTAGCTACCTTGCTCTTTGAGGGTGACAGAGAGAAGGTTCTTCAACATGAAAAGCAAGTCTATGATATTGCAACCAAGTTTGGGTATGTTTTTCAAAAAAACTTTTTCAGTGTGAAGCTGGGAATTAACTATCTGGGGAAAAATAGGCCTACTGTATTTTTGTTGTGATTACTGTATGGATATGTTCTCAGTTTACTTGTTTGAAGTAGCAGCAATCAATTAGCTACTGAATGTTCCCTTTGATAAATAAAGCTTCTACTAACTCTTAGGTAACTTTACTGAAAAACGTCAGCTATCTGTGACTATTTTACTAAATCTAGAATTGACGTTATTAAAATACAAAGTAGTCCTTTTAATTGCTTCTAGGCATGAAATCAGCTTGTTTTGCAATACTAGACTGTATTTTGACTACAGAAGAAGCAGACAAAATCACAAGGGTAATATTCAATTTTTGCAGAATTGATGTGAGCATATGAATACAAGAAGCATGTTTAGTTAAAGGAGTGCAGTGACTTTCTGTTTCACAGACTGTCTTATGTCCTTACAAAGGAGCAGAGAACACTCATTCAAGAGGCAGGCTGAGTAGTTTCTTTCCTTCTGCTTTGATTCACCATGACTGATGAAAATAGTCATCAAAAGTGTGATTTGCCAAGAATGAACCTCTTTATTTTTAAGAAGGTTTTTGCTAATACTGGTCTCAGCTACTCGAATATACATGCAAGTATTGTTTTGTCCATTTCAAGGCTATTCTTTCTGAAATTTATGTTTTCGCTGTGCTTTCATTCTGTTACTTCAACCATGAATTCTCTTGTCTTTTGGTATTTCAAGTTGATGGTGTATTGATAAGGTACACTTGTCTATGCTAGATCCATTAGAAGATAGTTCTGTTTGCGCTGCTTAGTTAAGGCAACTAGTTAAGTATTTGATAGTTTAACCTGGGTTTATAGTCTAAAATACCTTAATTCTGTCCTCATTCAGGGTGTCTCATTTCCCACACAGATGCTTCTCTCAGAGTTATGGAAGCTTCTAGAAAGGCTGATTACAGATACATAGCTCTTTCTTGTTCGTAGAAACCAATATTTAAAAATAAATGCTTTCATAATGATTCCTGATAGACTAGCAAAAGCAAGACTTCCTTTGCCTTTAGTGCTGTGGCTTTTGTGGAGTGTATTTAATTCATTCACATCTCTTACACTTTGGGGACGTTAAGTCTTGCTCCCATGACCTCTGAACATATAAGTGCACAAATTCGACATGCTTGGAAATGAAGTTACATGTGTTCCTGTAAATTAAGTATATCCAGAATATACTATGTCCTCTTGTGTTTCTCTGCTCTTTTGTGAGTGTTGAAGACCGTTATTTTAAGATCACATCAAATGTTCTTGTTATGTTCATCTCTTCAGGTTATGGAATGCAAAGAGAAATGCAAAGAGTTAAAAGGTCTGGTCTGAAGTAACTTCTGATTTCTAGTGAAGAGACTGTACTATTTACCACTATTTTAACAGAGCTTAGGCAGCTAAACTTGGACATATGTTTAATAATCAAAGTTATTTTATAAATGTTTTTGTAAACCAGTGACTTTCCAGAAAAGTTAATTAAACTCTTGTAAATTGCAGTGGCTTGGCAGCAGGAGAAGATAATGGACAGAGGGGATACATGCTGACATTTGTCATTGCTTACCTTCGGGTAGGTCAGCTTTTTTCTATCTGCTGAAACTTCTGTTAATTAATGTGTCAAAACATAGGGATTTTTTTGAAGATGTTTTCTGTGAAATCAAAGTTCAGGTTGCCTTTAATGTCTCAGACTTCTCCCAGAGATTTTATGTCTTCCATTTCTGACTAGTGATTATTCATGGAACTTCATCTGCAAAACACCATAATGACATTAATTTATATTCTTGTTAAAAAAATAGTTTCTCATAAAGGACAGGGAAAATTAGATGGAAAAATCCACAGATTGAATGGAATCAGAGGCATGGAGAGTACTTGAAATACTCATGTTCTTACTTGGCTTTTTACTCTTCTTTGGAGATATGCATATAACTGTGGAATCAGAATTCCAAGGTAATGGACTTTTAGTCTAAACTGCTGCAGCTGTTCTTACAAATTTTAGTCTTACTGTTTGAGATTTTTTATTTTTCAGAATAGTATGCACATCCCAAGTGCTTGATTTTATTTAGCTTTTATAGTCAAGGACAAATCACTGCATTTCCCTGTATTTCAGCAGGCTGCATGTAAAATGTGAAGATACATGTCTTTATTCTACCTAGATAGTAACTACCTTCCAAGTAAATATTTCTACTAGGTATTATCCTAGTGAAGCTCTTGGCTTGGTACTGTAGTGATACAAGTGTTTGATTAGTGTAGACATACTGACAGCCTGGCAAGTTATCTCACTGCAGCCATGACATCAAAACATTTGTCATCTTTATCTTTTAAGGGCTTCCCTATTTCCATAATAATAAACTTAATGTCACTGGGACAGGTGGGTGTTTTTGCTAAATTAGAATTTCTGGTTTTCTCCTACAAAATAAAAAGTTGTTCAACTGTAAACTGTGTAACATACACTGAAATCCCAGGTGTGCATTCTGAATGGTACTGATAATTTCCTTACTCTGTTTATTAGGACCTGGGCCTGGATTACTATGTAATAGGAGAATCATTTGAGACTTCTGTTCCTTGGGATAGGTAAACTGTGATTACTCTTTAGAATTTCTTAAAACTTGATTTCATTCAAATTACTCCTAACTCATGCTTGCCCATGGGGATACTTAGTTTAGGCCATATGTGTACTGAATGCTCCCTAATGTGCCTCAAGTCTTGCCCGTATGTGTTCTTGCTAAAATTGCTAGTAAATTATGTATCAGGATTTTGTAAATGTGATGTATCAAGCACTCAGTAATATTTCTACTTAGATTAACTTAGTGTAATAGATTTAGAACTTGAAAGAGCCCTGTTTAGGAAGCTGGATGTATCTGCAGTGGGTGATGAGCAACCACTTGTGTGGTATAAACTCCATATTTTTAACGGAAAAGTCTGTATTGAAGATAAAAGAAATTTTTAAGTATATTTAAATAAGATTTTTCTTTCTCCAGTCATGTAAGGAAATGAAAACTGAAAAGGTAACTTTTGCCCAAGATTAAGATCTTTTTCCTAAGTTTATTTTATCTGTTAGGTATGCTTGAGAAACATTTGACTGCAACAGAGTTTAATACACAAAATAATTTTGGATGCTTCTGTCCATTTGGTAAGCAAGAAGTCTCTTAAGCAGGATGTAAGGTGATTTGAAGCAGAGCTTTACAGCATTCAGTACAAAGTCAGATGACTTAAGCTGGCAAGCCTGTATCCTTGTTGAATTTAGTGGCAGCCCTGTTTGAAAACTGGCAAAGTATCTTAAGTGAGGGAAGAGATTTGAAGGCAATTTCAAAGCGAAAGTGCTCTTCATTTTACTTTAGCTTTACAGATTTTGAAGCTAACTTCTAACTGCTTAGTAATTGATTTGTTTTGCCTCTCCCTCATTTCAGAAGAGAATGAACTTTTATCTAAGAATTTAAGAAAATATTTAAAGTTGTCCTCACCAAAGCAAATGCTTTGAAAATTTTTTTCTACTTTGACTCAAAGGACCATGTAACTTTCCATAAATGGATTAACTTGTTCCTGACAGGTAGCAAATACTTGAATCAAATATTTAGTTGACTTGCTTATTCATTGGTTAAATTTCTCTTGGATTCTGTTAATCTTTAAAGTAGTTTTAAATCTTTTTAAAGTGTCTTAATCTGAATTGTATAGTATACCACTACAGACCTCTGTGGGAGAACATATTCTTGAAGAAACAGTAATTTGAAAAACAGTGATTTCTTAGTTGTTGTAGCACATTGGTTCCACCTGGGTCTGTCCTAGAAGATCTTTTTGGAAAAGCAGAACAAGTATGACTTATGAAAAGGTTTACTAGCTCATTGTCATGTTAGAATTATAATGTTTCAAGCTGGTAGACTAGTGTGCAGATGAAGATTCTCCAGCTTTGACCTTGCAGCCAAAGGCAGGGTGTTAGCAGAGTTTACAGGAGCTCCAAGTTCTCTAGCTTTCTACTGTATTTGTCAAGTACTTTGCCAAAACTTTGAGGCTGTTTTGCTAGGAAAGTAAAAGCATACTGAAGTAGGTAACCTCCT
>VXAU01005463.1:98415-232694 GCA_013399695.1 Formicarius rufipectus | reverse complement strand
ACACTTTTGACACCCCTTTCTTATGAAAAAAATTTTAGGTACTCTGGTTCAGAGTAAACTTGCTATTCAGGAGAAGTGGAGGAAAAGCAATACCAGTGGTCTTCATGAGGACTATTTTTAGAACAAATTTTAAGCTAGTTCACTCTGATTTTAGAAGATAATCTTATGTTGTATATGATAATGCTCTTTAAAAATGTTGCTGAACTTCCTGGTTTTTAGAAATTGTATAAAATCACATACTAAAATTTTGTTTTAATGTATTTCCTGTTACAGGGTTTTGGACCTTTGTAGAAATGTAAAGGAAAGGATAGTAAGAGAATGCAAAGACAAGGGTGTTCAGTTTGCTCCTCTTTCCACCTGTAGGTAAGTTATGCAACAATCTCAGTAATTTTTCTTGAATCTTTGATTAGTAATAGAACTAAGGAAGAGATCATTAAAGTTGCTAGCTAGCAGGTAAAGTACATCTAGTAATGATATTACAAATATTAGTAATCTTGATCTTCCTCTTGAAACTGCACGTGGATTACGCATAAGAGTGGGGAATTCAAAGGATTAGGAGCACTTGATTAATCTTTGAGCTCTTGCTTTTATGTACAACAGTCAAGTGTAATGATTTAAGAACTTCAACTTTCAAAGTCATAGCACTGAGTCACTCATGAATTATGAACAAAAAGGAAAAAAAGATCTAAAGAAAAAAAAGAGATGCTACCCTTTTGAATATGTACCCTTATGAATTGTGTAATGTCACATAGTAGTTGGCTTAATATCATAAAGTTTTGTTTGTAATGCAGTTCTCTTCGACAGGGTGACACAGACTTATGATGCAGGTGCATGTGTCTACTTCTACTTTGCCTTTAACTACAGAGGAATTAGTGATCCTATTCATGTCTATGAACAAATTGAGGTAATGTATAAAAGAACAATAGTTACAGGGGAGAAGCTGATGTCTAATATACGCTGAACCCATTGGCCAAGCTAAATGAATTTTACAGGAAGGATCTCAAAAATCTATTCATAAAGCTTTGATTATTAGCAGCCAGGAAAAGAAGTACACGCTACTAGTACATCAAGTAGAGAAAAGCCTACCAAGTGACTATTTTAGACACTGTAGGTGAATCCTTCTGAGTGAAGTATAGGAAAGCTTGACCTGTAGTTTCTTGGATGACCGAAACTTTAGACCTTAAAACCCAAATCAGTGGGAAACTAGTCTTCCTTAGTTCCATTATTTACAAAGCTACTTCTTTTGCTGAATACTCAGTCTGTAAAATGTGTGGTAAAACTGTCAAGGTCATACTTGATTAATAGTCCTGCATGTAGAGAATGATTAATGTGTCTCATGCTATTTTTGCTAGGCCCAGATAAGAGCTGGTCTGAGTCTGGTGTGTTAGACTAGTTGTAAGCTGCTTCAGCATTTACCAAAGTGCTCTGACATAACTCTGCTTTAACACTCTGGCTGGTGAAACACTATACTTACCTAGTTAGGGGAAACTAATATCATTGTCATCTTGAAGATGTAAATTCTTAGAAGGACTGTGGCCAAACTGCTCTTTGTCCTACCTTCTGGTTCTTATGCTCAAACTTCAGAACCAGAAAATTGCTAATAGGACTGTGGGGAAATAGTCAGTATTTATAACCAGGATATAATTTTTCTAATGCTTATTCTTTTGAAATTTCTCTTGAATTTGGTGAGCAAATATAGTTTTATCTACAAGTTTTGAGGCTTCCATGCTGTTGCATGTAGGGCACTGAAGAATGTAATACTTGAGTGCTTATTTAATGAAGCTTTACTGATACCTAGATACTACTTTTTACTGGAATTGGTTAGTATGATCACCTGGATGGATGACTTCCATTGTAGTGACTAAATTTAACCTAAAAGTGGGTTTGCTGATTAAGTGTATGTGCTGTATGGCAGACTGAAAAAATGTGTAACTGCATTGACGCAGGTATATATGTCATTCCTAAAAAAATTATTTGAAAAAACATACAGTGCTTATGCTTAGGAAAGCTTTCATTGTTATACCTTTTAAGCTCCCTAACTATTCATAATCAGAGATGAGTGGCAAAGAATCTAGAACTTTAAAGTGTTTGTATAATTCTTAACATAAAAAACTTAATTTTTTCTGCCACAAACTGCAGCCATGAAAGGGCTATCAGTTGTAAGGCACCTCACTGCCTCAGCCAGAATCCTGGAGACCTGAGTTTAAACTCTGATCTGAATAAGGATCTTGAATCACTCTGAGGTGCCGTGTTTTCAGCCTTCAATTCCTTTCAAATGAGCATCCCAGCAACTGGACTATTTTAGTTTTAGCAAGGGGAAAGTGATACAGAACATTCTGTTTGGGAGTAATACCATGCTACTCACGATGTCATGGCTTTGATGATGTTTATTTAGAAAATCCTTACTTAGATTTATCTGGAGACTTGAACTATAATGTTAACCTGTGTTTTGTCCTCCAATTACTTCTGTACACTTGTGTATATGAGTGCAATAGCAAGCATTTCACAAAATCCCAAAACCTTGTGCATTTGCTTTTGAATAAATACTGTATCTTTCAAATTTAGAGGGCTGCTAGAGAAGAAATACTTGCCAATGGAGGAAGTCTTTCACATCACCATGGAGGTAATGTTCTCAGTCTAATGTTAGTCACTTTGATACTGCTAAATACATAAGTACATAAAATAGTTGGTAGTAGAACTTTGAAAAATAGTTCACAGGCATTTAACTGAAATTACTGGGGGAGGTTCAAGGGGGAAGGAGATCTCCGTGAATTCTTTCTAGAAACTTCTGACTCCTTGCCAGTTTGATAAGTGTGTCTTAAGCAACTTTGACTGATCTTTATGCAGATACATATTCTGGTACAAAGACTTCAAATGGGAGTTTCACTGTTTTAAGACAGTTTTAGTGTCCCTTGTGATTAGGTGAATGCTGTTAGCCCGAATTCCAGAGCACTTAGGCAAAGTATCTGCATAAAAGAGCTAGTGACTTTAAACTGAACTGTGTTACAATATAACATTTGTTGCACAACCGATCTTAAGTAAGTGTTGATGTTACTGGCTTGCTGTCTGATAAGTTCTGATTATTCAGTTTCCTTGCATGGAGTTTGGGGATTGCTGTGTTGCTAAGCATCTTCACAAGGTATTTTGTGCTTTAATAGTAAGAACCAGTGTCATGTATAAGTGATACTTCGTATCCTTGATGCTCTACATATGCTTTTCCCACATACTTCCATAGCCTAATTTGATTACCTGTGTCCTGTGTAATGCTGTAACCTTGGCTGTCAGGAAGACTTGTGAAGTCAGTTTGATTTGTGCCATTACCCTCTTGAAACTGGTTATCTTAATGTATTTCTTTTCTCTGCTCTCTTGGAGCATTGCTTGGCCACAGATACAAGAGTAAAGAGGAAATGTAATGGTTTAAAACTAGACAAAACGTTTATAATTCTAAAAACTCTGTGTGGGGAGAAAAATGAAGGGCGGAAGCTGTGCTGTGAAACATGTTGACTTCTTAGACTTGCAGCTTTAAGGTGGAGCTGTTTTCAGGCATCTTGCTTTGTGATGGAAACTGAAGTGGACTTTGCTTTAGTGATGTCAAAATACTGAAGGATGTTTAGGTGATAACATGAGTGAAAACAGTTTCAGTGTTTTTTATTTTATCTACACTTATTGTTCTCTGATTAAATCTTTAATATAGTGGTGTAGTGGACCTGTCAGTTCTCACATATGTGACATGGAATGATTGTGCTCTCCCTGCTGTGGCAGCTGTATTTTACTCTGACTAGCATTTTGTCCATTAACTCAAATGCAGCTGGAGCTTGTCACACATATGGATGTATTTGCACTCATACAAAATCTTGCTTAGAGCATGTGTTGAACAAGAGAAAAAAATATTATGTAGCATTTTCAAACTCTTGCATGCTTGAACTTTGTAGCTTCACAGCTATGGAAAACTGGGTTTCTGTTTGACTTCTTATGTTCCTGTTGTGTGCATGACTGCCTCTGGTAATGATAAATATTTTCTGCTTTGAGTGTTTTTGTCTGGCAGTTCACTGTGTACAATATTAATTTTTTCCAGTGCTTAGTAGCTGTGCTGCTGAGAATTAGCCTAATAGTATCACTTTTATTTACTGACCTTCAGGCCTTGTCACTCTTAGCACTAAGAGTAGTCTATTGTGTGGGGTAAAAAAAATATACTGGTGCAATTTCTTTTGGTATTTGTCTTGTAACTGTGATTAATAACAGTTGTTTTCACTATCTGGAAACAGACAGGCTGGTTTGTCTGCCTACAATCACACTGTGATAAATGGAGCTATTTTGGCTCTTGGTTTGTGTATCAAAGAAAACAGATGTAGTCTGGGACTTGAGGCTATAGGAAATACAAAGCCTGCTTAAGTCAATCTTCATATACTCCTTGACTGAAGAAGTGGTCAGATATGACAGCTTGAGTTGGGTAAAGCTCTGAATTACTTTACATCTGGGAAAGGATGAACTGTAGGTGGACATGTCCCTGCAATCCTCAGTGAGAACTGAAATCACAACACTTTTAACTTTACAAAGAGTAGCTTCAGTAGGACTTGACTTTAGAACTACCTTCCTTTGCCCTCACCTCCCTGATGGTTTTCACCTTGCTTTGACTTTCTCCTGCACTTAGAAAGTAATAGTGCACATCTTTGAGGGCAGCTTTGATCCTTCTACATTTCTGGCCACTGGGCATCTTTAGCTTTGAGACTCATGGAAGAAAGGGCTGCTAGAGTGCCACAGTTAGTGATTAAAAACTTAGCGTTTAGAAAGCAACATTAGGAATGACGATTTCTTGTAGATACAAATTTGTTTAGAGAAATAATTACACCTATCATTTATGACAGGTCTTAAAAACACCCATATGATGTGTCAAATCTTTCATTCTTGAATTCATTTGATAAAACATGCCTTGTTTTGTACATGTGAAATAACATGTGCTGAGTAGGTATGACTGGTATATAAATGCAACCATAGTCCCTTTTTGGTGCAGCACCAGGAGGGAGATGATTGCATTTGGACTGATCCCTTTTGTATTACTACGCTAAGAGCCTTGTAAAACTAAAGCTGAGTGTAGAAGTTATCAATAATGTTGTTTCCCTTTCAGGGACTGTTTTAATTAAAACTGGTTGCTTAAGGAAACAATTATGAGATTGTGTGGTTGAGGAAAATAGCCCCATTTAGACACTTAACATAATAGAACTAATTTTCTTCTACTTTCTAGACAGACTGACTAAAGGTTAAACACATAGCCCACACTGCACAAGTTTACCTATAGTGTCAATGGCACTTTATATAGGAAAACAAACAGAAAAGGAAAAAAAAAAAATCAACACTATAAAACCCCCAACCAAACCCAAAACCACCCCCCCACAAAAAAAAAAAAACACACAAAAAACCCAAATAAACAACAACAAAAAAACCAAAACAAACAAAAACCCCAAAACAAAACAAAACAAAAACATACAAAAACCCCAAAACAAACAAAAAACCAAACAAAACCAACCAACCAAAAAAAATAAAACCCATGAAAACAAAACAAAGGAAAACCCAAAAAACCCTATACCTTATTTGCATTCAATTGTATGTTTGACACGGCAGTTCTTTGACATCAGTAAGAGGCTGTGGCTTAAGTTATACACCGTAGTATTTAATTCACACAAACTACAGAATCTGAAATTATTCCCATATGGAGGGAGTTGACCACATTCTTTTCTACCCAGGAAAAGTATCTTTTACCCTTAGGTTAAGCACTGGAAGACTGGTCATAATACAGCTTGCTCTTAGTACGGCTTGCTCTACTTTTTACAATGAGTTGAAACTACGACACTTCTCAGATATGGAGTCATCATCATGGCTAGACTTCGCAAACGAGGATTTGGGAGGGTTTTACCCACGCTTGCTGCAGCCTCAAGCTTGCGCAGTGAATTTTTTAGGTGAGGCACAGGGTGCTCAGAACTTGCCCCACCCTTTACTCCTGAGGTTCATCTGCCAGGGCCTAGCAAGCTTGGACAGTGACAGTGAGGTCCTCAGGATGTAGGTTTGGTTAGGGTATCCTTCTCTTAGGTGGATGGCCTGACAGGGCCAAGCGAGCTCCATCTGCCCAGGTTTGGAGTTAGAGTTGTCCTTCTCCTAGGATGGTTGCTGGGCAGCTGATGAGCCCATCCTGCCCGAGGACACACTTTGTCTGACCCTTCAGTTGAGGCCTGACCAGCATGGGAGACCCTACCGGAGACATAAACCACTGCCAGTATATCTCACAACCTCATACAGGCACACAAGCTTCTCCCCCACGACAGGGGGGTGTCCGTGGAGAAGTCTCAGATATGGAGTAACTTTATGTGAAATAATAAAATAACACAGTTGAATTGTCCTCCTTGGTCTGTTGAAATTCTTAATAGAATGGTCATCTTCAGTGTCTTTTCACAGAAAACCAGAAAACAAAGGACTTCATGGTTCATCAACACAAAGCTTGGAAGTATTTAAGATACCAAATGAAAATGTGCAAGATGTTATGTAGTAGACTTGACATACATTGGTGCAATATACTCCAGTGCTACCATGCATTAGATTAGTGCACTGACGTTTCTCAGCATTGCAGAGTTCTCCCTGGAAGAGTAAGAACGTGTCAAGTAATTTTTTAGACCTTTAGCTGTTTTCTGTAGAGACAACTAGCTTCAGGAAGACCATGTAACAGCTGGAAGAGCCCCATCCTCCTTAGGACCTGTCACTGCTGCTCCTTTTGCAAAGCTAGTATTATGCAGTAACTACTTCTTCAAGCTGAAAGGGCTGGAGCAGAGGAAGTCTAGAGCCAAGTGCAGTGCCACTAGAGCCTGCTTCCACTGGGACCACACAATGCTATAAATCTACACTCTGCATGGGTGTAGAATATTTTCTGGACTCAGCTACATGAAAACTATCTTTACAAGTCTGTTCATGTATGCCCTAGTACTTCATATTCCAAGTGAGAAAACCAATTGCTGCCTTCTGTTTATTAGCTCCATTTTTAGCAGCCAGACTTTTTATAGCCATCCAGATACATTTTTGAAAATAGGCAAGTGAAAAAGGTAGTGGAAGCATGAACAACTTTTCCAGCGAAATCAGTTAAGGGCTGGACCAGCATGTATCAGAGATGGGAGAAAGTTACTTAGCCAGCTGACATGTTTCTCTGTCATACATGGACTAGAATGTTAGATAAAAACTTAAAGTTAGTGCTGGACTGTCTACTGAACAAGCTTCTTGGCTTTCTGATCTGAAGTACCTTGTGTGAAGTAGGCTCTTTGCTATGCCGTGGTGTTTGTACTCTGTGCAGTAGCCTGGGGTTCAGATCGGAGATTTCTGACTCCTAGCAGTGAATGTTTTAAGGCGTTATTAGACTGCTCAGCACACCTGAGGAACAGGCCACTTGTAAAACTTTCAGTTCTACTTCATAATGGACAATTAAAATCAAAGAATGCCAGAATGGGTAAGTTTGGAAGGCGCCACAGTGGGTCATCTGGTGCAACCTCTTTGCTCAGGCAGGGTCATCCTGGAGCATGTGGCACAGGATTGCATCAACAGTTCTTGAGTATCTCCAGTGAGGGAAATTGTACAACCTCTCTGGGCAATCTCTTCCAATTCATAGTCACCCACACAGTAAGGTTCTTCCTCATATTTATGTGGAACTTCCTGTGCATCAGTTTTTGCCCCATTGCCTCTTGTCCTGTTGCTTGGTACCACTGAGAAGAGCCTGGCTCCATCCTCTTGACACACTCCCTTCAGGTACAAGATTAAATGTCTTCAGAGGAGGAAGATGCAAGAAGGGAGGGCTGTGTTTGTTTCCAGTTTGGGCACAAGGATTGTGCATGTAATGGTGTATGTAGCTGAGTTGGTAAGTGTAATAACTTTTTAAGCTACTACAAATTGATTGTACAATGTTATGCTGATTTGAGGACCTTATTAATAATTTTATGATGTAGCATATAGAATTAGCTGATTATGATATCATTTTTTAATTAAGTATACAGTGCTGATAGCATGTAAGTGGCAGATGCATATATTAATTCTGGTTCTGTACACTCATGTCAGTTCTGGATATGTGGCATCATGTAGGACTAAAACTAAAAGGTCAACTTACACTAAAAAAGAAATGGAAAGTTGGTTTTCTCTACCCTATGATAGATCAGGCTTAACTGAGACCTTATTGTTAGGGAAGTTAAGGCTTCCTTGCCTCAAAGTTGTTCTTTGGCCAGTCTTAGAGTAAAAGTAAGCAACTTTGTCATTTGGAATTATTTTTATGTTACGTATTTTACAGTTTTTACTATTATGTTCTTTCTCCTTTTCCCTTCTCATCCTTGAAGCTAATTGGATTATCCTGTGGAGGAGGAGCAGGAATGGAGTATTTATAGTGCAGCCCTAACCTGAAGTGAAACAATAAATAAATACTTTTCTAAGTGCTGTTCTCATCTTCACAGAGCTTTCCCTTCCCTTGGTCTGTTTTCTGTTTTATCTGATGGACCAACTTAGAATTCTGAGAGGTTGCTTTGGCACTTTTTAACTCTAATTTGAAAAGTTGAGTAGTTGAAAAATCCATGTATATCTTACTGACATGAAGACTAGGAGCAGGCGATCAACTCTGTCGTTATCGAGGGGTTAAAATCTTTTTGTCAAGCATGTTTGTGAAGGACTGTTGGTAACTGTAGTACAGCTTTTTTTTTCTTTCCAGTTCACTAATCAGATGTATGTTAGATTTATTATCTCAAAAGTGTAAACCATAGAAAATTTGACAAGATAGATGTGTAAATTATCACTTTGACAGAACTAATGATGCACTCCAAGCACCTTCTGTTTTCCAGCACTTGGTGAGCGACTTCATTAAATATGCAACGACTGTTTGGTGCCGCTCAGACAGTAGTTCAGTTCCTTGTGGAATTACATTATTACTGGAGGTGTAAAAGAGGCAGGCATGCTAGCTGTTGGGCATCCTGCTGTGATTCTAATGTGCTCCATCTTGTTGGAGCAGTTGTTTGCAGTCTTTTCAGGACAATTACATCCATAACCATAGAATACGATCACTGAAACTATATTACAGATAACAGTTGAGAATAGTAATGACTGTTCTTCAGCTGCTTATGTAAGAGCCAGTGTGAGTGACTTAAGGTGATGGTCAAGCCACATCCATGATTTGAGGGGTTTTTTTGTAGAGATAGTATCAAAGTTTTCTCAGGTAAAAATCAACCACATCAGCTTGCTTCGACAATCACATTGTAGTGATAGTATATTTACAGATGAGTTTTTCTTGAGCTGGGGCTGCAAAATACAGCCATAGTTCCTACCACATAACAAATTCTTTTGTCCTTCAGTTGTGGTCTTTGCTCTTGGCACACATGCTGTTAATAGTTGTTTTCTAGCAAACTGCAAATTTTATTTTGTCTCACATTATTTGCTTTTTCTGTTGGCATTGTGACTGGCTCATATTCCTTAAGGTATAAACAAATATACTCTGTTCTCCAGAGGTGTCCCTGTAATTTATTATTCTGATGACAGTTTGATGGTTACCCTGAAAGCAGGGCACAAAAGATGGCTTGAATTTAGCTTCAAATACTCTCAAAGCTTCTGTCTCTCAAACCTTTACTATATTGTATTATGCTGACAAATGGATTGTTTTTCAGGCTGACAAGTTAAATGCTAGAGTGTGTTTAATGAAACAATGTCCTTAGTTTTGAATGATCTGTTAATCAGCATTGATGATTTGGTGAATTAGCATGTGAACTCTCAGCTATTTAACATGATTATTGTGAGAATTCAGTGAAATGAGTTCTTAAAAGACTATTTCAGCTTTATTTTGTATTTGGTATATGTTGTGAATATCCATTTTTACATGGAAAACAAAGCTCTTGTGTAATGGTATTGAGCAATTACTAGCCGGCACAGAAGTTTTTGAATAGCGTATTAAGCCTTCATAGGAAACAATTTTTTGCTATTTACACCAGCACTGGTTTAATCTTGATTATTTTATTTTCTATTTAAAGATATCAAGAAATGTAGAATTCTGCTTTTTAGTAATCTCCTCTACAGTTTCCTGCTTAAAAGTAGTTTGTGACTTTTAATAACTTGTTACTGATTCCCTGTCATAATAGAACATGTGATTTAGATGAAGCTTAGGCTGAAATTTCATAGTTTCTAAGAAAAGTAGACAGTGTGGAACACAGTCTTCCTCTGGGAGTATGCTGAGCTTAATGAGCTTGATAGTCTGGTGGGCTCAATAAATCAAATAAAGCAAAACATTTCTCATTTTTGAATAAAAGCATTTATCACACAGTGTTTATTCATTCATGTTCACAAGATTGATTGGCTCCTAGAATGCTGCCATATATTGAAACACTTTGGTTTTGTTTTTCCAGTAGGCAAATTGCGGAAGCGCTGGATGAAGGAGAGCATCTCCGATGTTGGTTTGGGAATGCTGAGATCTGTTAAAGAATACGTGGACCCCAGTAATATCTTTGGAAACAAAAATCTTTTATAAAGTCCTGCACAAATGATGTACTAAAAATTACTGTTGAAATTCCTCCACTTTCATTGTATTGATATCCCAGTAATCAAATATAACATAGATTAAACTTTAAAAACTAGTAACTTACATTGATATTTTTTGCTACTCCCTTCCCCCTCCCCTCAATAAAGTGTAAACATCACTGTTAATGTTTATGGACTTTTACTTACAATGCTCTTAAACAACCCACTGGGCACAAAGTACCAACCAGGAAATGCAGATTTGTTTTTCCAAGTTCAGTTAGACAACACAGCTGACAGTATTTTCAATGCTGGGTACTGCCAGATGTTTCTCCCTTAAGCATCCCCTGCAAGGAGGACAAAGACTGACAACAGTGTTTTCTGCAGAAGCAGCTGCTCAACATAGCTTCTTGCTGAAGGAAAGCTGCTAAGAGACAGATGAGAGAACACCAAGGAGTACTTCACGGTACTGAAGGATTAAGTATGTAACACACTTGTAACCAGCCAACAGAGTATAAATGTAGGCTTTGATCAAAAGAGACAGTGTAAGTCAAATTACTAAAAACTCAGTAGTCTCTCACCATTGTAGTACTTGAAAATTTTACACAGTTGAACTGTTCTGAGTTGTATTTGAATTGCTGGGATAATCTTAATTGCAGATCAGTCACCAAGTTTTGTACAATGGACATTTCTCACTGTATGTTGAAAACAGGTTTGTAACAAAATTTTGTGTTCATCTGTACTTCAGTCCTAGTGTGTATGGGTTTTGTTCCTGTTTTGTTTGTTTTGCACAGATGCAAAATAACTTTATCAGTTAAAAAAAAGTTTTGGCTATTCAAATGAAACTGCCCAGCACTGTCTTTTGAAACAGTCTCAAGAGTTTAATAAAACACTTAAATAGACAACCTACTGTTATCCTGGAAATGAGATTTCCCATTTAATTTTTGTACAGTTTCCTATTGCCTTTATGAATCATTTACTTCATGAGTAGCCACAAATTTTAATTGTTCATTGAACTTTATGAAATTTAAATATTTTCTTGATTAGTATCATGTGAGAGTAAGCATTTTTACATTGAAACTTGAATATTAATCAGTAAAATAAACTAAAAGTATTTGTCAATACTCATGATCCATTTTTAAGGTGCGTTCTTTCTTAAAGCAGATTATCCGACTTTTTGATAATTAATGTAAATGCATAGGATAGAAAAAGTACAGCCTATCCTTTGAGGACACTGTCTCTAGCCAACTGCGTCACAGCTCTGTAGTGTCAGTTTGGACACCTTTTGTATTGGTAGTGCCCTTAATGAGGAAAAAAAGAAATTGCATTTTTGTTTTTAAACTATTATAGCATACTGTCTAATTAGCTCTCAGTTTTGGTGAGATACCAAAAAGAGTATGAAGTGCTTGAAAAAATACTGCATATCAGACAACTCTGAATTTGTTTAAAGATTCATTTCAATGTTGTAATTAAAATTATTGAAAAACATGAACACTGAAAACATCACTTTAAAATGCATGCTGTCAAGGTACTTAAAACTTTATGATCTGCAGGTCATAAGACAGAATGTTTATGTGATACTTGCAATGCAGCTAGATTTATTTTGAATGGTCTTTGTTCCACAACATTTCAGTATAAAAATCTATTATTTTTTTCTTGTTCCCCCCTCCCCGTGTGAGTTCATATTTCAGCAGTAGCCAAAGCAGGAGGTGTGGTCTGTTGTTTGTTTTGAACTGAGCCTTCCCACCGTGGTTAAGTGTTCCTTAAGTACACAGTGGTGTGTCAGGAAAGTGAATCTGCACATTTTTGTGCAGGGTACTCCCTCATGTCCCCTGTGCACGGTGGTGGCCACAGCTGGTGGTCTTGCTGATGACTTGTATCACTCTGAAGTGGAGACCTTTCTAGGAGTTGGTAAATATAGAGAGTATTTATGTGCCTCAATGAAAGTTTATGTCTAACTATGAAGAATTAATTAATTTTGAATGAAAGCATGTGAAGCTTTTTTGCAGAATGACAGCACAAAGACAACTAGAAGTAGTAATCATAGCTTAGTAATACTGGTCTCTAAAGTACAACACAGCTCTACAACATTCTTCCCATTTTTTAATTTTCTGACTGACTATGGTTTCCTCATCCCATTTTTGTATTGAAAGCTCACAGGTAAAAACTCCTTATACGCTCTAACCTTTAAATAGCCACTGACTTCTGAAGTGATTTAAAGTGCAGTAAAGATTTTTACTGTATGTCAATTGTCATGGGAAGGTGAAATAACAGGCTATAAGGGTCCCAAAATGCTGTCACTGGATAGCTCTGAGGAAAAGATTAACTACAAATGTAATGGATATATTTGCCACCCTCCTGCTGTCTTCCTCAGTATTTTTCTGTCTTATGAACCAGTCAGAGCTTAGTGAAACTGCAGTTGAAACATATATATTACTGTCTTTAATTTCACATCTAAATTCCTAATCAAAATAGAAGAAAAATGTAATGCAAGTTCAGAAGACCTGGGTACACAGAGATCATTCACCATTTAAATGAAATCTGACTTTCTCTGGTACTGTAGTCCTCCATCACTCTTCCTTCTGTATGCTCTACTTTCTTTCTACAGACTTCACTTCCCGTTGCCGCAGCCAGTTCAGAGATGAAGTTTGACCCATGCAGATCAGAAGTGCCGATACCTAACGCATGACTTTTGCATTTGCTTGACTATTTTGGCCATATGTAAGTTACAAGCAGTTTTAATTAAGCTTGTACTTAATTCCAATTACATAGCTTCTGCTTCCTTTGAAGGAGGAAAGGTGCAGAGTGACTGGCTTGACTGTAAAATATGTTTACATTAGAGAGACCTTTCTAAAATTTTTGAGGGGAAAGAAGCAAATCTGTTAGATGTTGATCCAGGATCTAAATCTTGCAGTCAAAGAAAAACATGTCTTGATTTGACTTACAGTATATTGGTTAAGTTACAGATGTCATCTTTGCCTTACAGCTGTGAACAGAGGCCAGGCCAAATAGTTCCTCCATAGCAATGTTAATTAACTGAAACCAATTTCAAAGGCAGGGATACATTAGCACTGAAATTCAGAAAACACAAATTGCTTCTCAATCTTTGAAATGTATGTTTATCAAGGTTGTAATTTAATTTCTGCAAATAAAGCCAAACAGTGTTTGTCATTTTAGTGTGAGATTAACTGTAAAACTTCAGTTGTAATGTTAAGAGATTACAGAACCTTATATTATTAATAAAAAGAAAATCAGCCTAAACAAGCATGTGGTTTTTTGTGATGAAACTAATCAACTATACTAACTTGTCTTATTGCTTCATTTCAGTTTGGTGGTGTACTCTTACCTAAGGAAAACTACTAGGAAAGTTTTGGCACTTGTAAAGAGAGAAGAGATTTAATTTGTAAATGTATGCCAATAGGAGCTCTACTTTTGTCCTATCTGCAAAACAGGAAAGAATTTCAGTGAAGGAAGGGCAAAACAGCATCTGAACACCAAGGCTACTTGATTCAGAAATTTCACATCCTCAGTTTACTCCCTGTTTGGGCAGCACGGTGAGCACATTCAACTGCTCTTGGAAAGTTCTCTCAGTATAATACAGGAGCAAACCTTGTCTTAGTCAGCCTCCCCATATTTCAAAGACCTGTTGTATTAAGCTGTTGCAATAGGCATATCATTTCCTGCTTCTGTGCTCACGTCTCATGTAAAACCTCCATGTTACAGATCCTGGAATCTGCTTGAAAGTTCTGTGTGCACCACGTGTGAGCAGAAGTATTTCTCAATTATCTGCCTCATTTAGCCTTTTAAGCTAAAATGGCTGAAATCACACACTGCCTGAAGGAGCTGTTGAATTGTCTTACGTTAACACTGTTACTCGATCTTAACACATACTGCACAAACACTGCAAAAGTCATAGTATGCAAGGGATAGAACAACTAATGACATGGTTCTCCTTGTAGGACTATGACAATTTCTCAATATGATCCAAATTTTTTCGTATGCTTGCTCAAAGGAAGGAGAAAACTACCTGACAGCCAAGCATTTTATTTGTGTTTCCCTTCTATTAACAGCATTAAAATGCAGTATTTTTACTTAGGTCCATTAAGTCTCAATTTCAAGGTCTTAGATGATGATATACTTGTCTCAGGATGACAGCCAGACCCCATCAGTATTCTCTTTGTTTGAAATACGTAAATTTAATAAAAAGTTGGATCGAAACTTGCAGCTGTGTAAATACTATAGACTCGCTGTTTATGGTCTTACAGTCCTAGCACTGACTTTGAATTCATATTACCTTTACCATAAATTGATGTCTTTCTTTAGGCTCTCTGTGGAGACCAGAATTGGCAGGTGGCTGCTTTTCTCACATTCAGCTTTAAGGTCTGCTCTACTCAAAGGGCAGAGGTGGTATTGTTCAAAGATGTTTGCCATGCTGTCTCTGAAAAATACTAGTGCTGTCCACTTTAAATAAATTTTAAAAGAATATTCCATTTTAAAAATAGGGGGGTATGATATTTTAAATCATACTGTTACTTGCTGTTTTTACCAATGCAAGTTGCAATAATATGTATCTTTACTGAAATGCTATGAAATTTTTCATTTATGAATTTCTTTTTGCACTTTGGAAAAATGAAGAATTGGTCTTTTTACGGGAAAATTTATGAATGTTGAATAAAGCTAAATTTATTTCAATTGCCTGTTCATAAATTCCAGTACAATATTCCTATTTGTATAGTAGTCTGCCTGTTTTGACTTTCTTGGTAGTATGTAGTAGTGCCTCACCCCTGTATGGGAACATACCAGCTTTTACAGTAACGTTTTTGTTGTAGTACCATGAAGTATCATAGCAGCCTTTATAGGGTAAACCAGAAGTGTTGATTACAACAACAGAGTTGTGTGTGTGCACAAAGATGATAGACAAAACTCGATGGAGTGACTGTAATCATGTAAAATTTAAGTCAATGCTTCTAGAACCTCAGATCATATTAAGAAATAGGTGGAAAATGTTTTGGTTTTAAAATAATTCTTTATATCTTTAAATTATGAAGGACACCAAATTATTGTCCTGACTCTGCTGTTCAATATCATGTGGCTTTTCTGAGTGTGACTGACTACCCATGGTGCTTCTACATAGCAGAATGTAAAACGGATGGTCTCAAGCCAGGGCTGTGATAAAGCTACTCCCTTTCAGGAGCTGGAAGGGCTTGGCTCTATGTGGCTATCTGGCATTGCCATTGCATCAGTCAGTGCTGGCTCAGCAACACGATATTCAAAGTGGTTTAAAGACAAGGAATATCACTGGTGGTGTGTACTCAAATGAAGTTGGGCAAATACTGAAAACATGAAAGGACAATTTGGTAAGTTCAGTTCTTGACTAGACTCGATCCTGAGGATGTGGGAGTAATGAGAAGGTACAAACCCAGCCGCTGACCTTTCTCCCTCCCAGCCCGTGGCAGCAGCCGGCAGGGTTTCCTGTCTGGTCCTGTTCCTGCTGCTGCAGAGCAGGAAATCCTGACTGCCCAGAGGCGAGGGTTAAAAGCCCTTCTGAAACATGAAGTGACACACATGCTCGCCTAGCAAATACATAGCAGCTGGGTAAATACATGTAAAGATGAGGCCATAAAAGCTGGTCATTAAGGAAAGTAAATCTGGATAATGTTAGAAAGCAAGATGTGGGTGAGCTAAATGCAGTATGTTGATAAGTGGGTAAGCCACAAGGCAAACTGACCTTCTTGCACTGTTCTTAGCAGTTCTGAAAGCACAGGGCAACACTGTTTCATCAGTTATTGTTTGTTTGGTTTTTTTTTTTTAATTAAGATTTTTGTAATAAATGAAGGGTTTGTTTTTGTGCTTGTAACTGTATTATACCTAAATTTTAAGCTATGCTCAGCTTTACAGGTTAGTGTATTCTAGTGCAGGAACATGAAGAATAGAAGCTGCTGGCTTCCTTGAGATGGTATTAGAGCTCAGTCTGTATGTGCACAAGTGCCTCAAATGATTGTAATTGGTAGCATTCTCCTTAAGAGGTGAGATCCCTTAAAAACACAGCATTAAAAAGAGTCTGCAGGGAACAAGAATAAGCTGTGAAAAGGGGTTGGTGAGAGAGAAAGTCAAAGAAAAAAGATGTTGGATGAAGTTGCTGTAGCTTTACAGGTATGGAGTCTGTCCACGTTGTTACACAGTGTGTGGTTGAGGAAGAAGGGTTTACTGGTTTAGATGGAGGAGAAGAGTGACTACTGCCCAAGGGGCAGTGGAGAAAGGCTTTCAAGGAGGCTCCTACTCCAGTGCAGAGGTCGGCATTGCAACCTAGAACACGAGCTGTCCATCTGCAAAGCGTCAGCAAGCAGCACAGCCCATCAGCACGCTTAATAAAAACTTCTTTGTACAACTTCACCTGTCTGCTGCATGACTTACTGCTGATGAAATCATGACCAGGAAGCAAAGAGAATTGCTAACGGGAAAAACAGAGCAAGGGCAGTGCAAGCCAGTGTCTTGTGTGTTCAGCTAAATTAAAATGAAATGAACATCTGGCAGCAACTGCCAGGCAAAAGGGACCTGGTTGCTATAGTGAAATGATAACTTTCAGTCAGTAACAAATCTGCTGCCTGGGTTACAATTTAGTACTTTTTTAAGGCCGATGAGAGGAAATCACTATCTCTTCATTTGTAGAGCTGTGGCTGCTCTGCAGACACAAATAAAACATAATGTTATTTCCTGTTCTTTTCAGTAGCTCATGTAAGACTCCCCTACATATCTGGGCTCGAGTAGGTGTTTACAGCTGAGCCTTTGGGCTGCCTGCTCAGCCATGCCACAGTGCTTTGGGTCCTTCCGCCTGACCTCTACCACTGCGTGATTTACGTTACTAAAACCAAAATTATCCTTGTTAATGTTGCAGAAAGGACAGAATGATTCTTATCCACCCCTTTAAAAAACAAAACAAAACAAAAACAAACCAACAATCAACAACAAACCCCCAAACATTAAGAAAGCAGAGCGAAAGGACTGCGCTCATACGCTACAGCTGCAGACCAGTCAGGACACAGCAAAGTTAAACCAGCTGTGAGTGGTTGGGTAGGGAATCTTGAGGGGAGTGACACATAAGTGATGTGTTACAAGGTGCAGAGACACTACAGTAACGAGCGAGACAATCAGCAGCCAGGGCAAGGGGACTCACCACTGGAGGTAAATGCTAATTCCCTGAACAGGGAGCCCAGCAGGTTTATAAACACAGGCACTGGTGTCCAGGAGCATCGTGTTTGCATCTGCTCCCCTCTGCGTGCAGAGCCTTGTGCTCCCTGTTGGCACTGGGTATCCCAAGTCTCTGTGATGTTACAGTTCTGCTGTGAGTCTGAGGGAGGGGATTTGCTCATTGCTTGCACATAAGCTCTTCAGAAACAAGATGTTTGTGTGTGCTAACTTCTCATGAAGCTGGGGAGCCACACGCCAAGGCAGCAGAGGTTTGCTGATTGCCTGCCAGGCTGGGCTGTGTGGGTGTTTCACACTGGGAGAGCTTAGCTGCCTCACGAAGGCTGTTTTTGTTCTCTGAAAGTCAAGCACACTTTCATTCTCTGGATCTGGAAACTCCTGCCATTTTATTTCAGACACACTTTTCTTGCTCTGGCTGTGTGTATTCTGGTCCTGAGAGAGGCAGCTTTGTTCTCCACATGATTTCCAGCCCTGCCTGAGTGAATTTCACCTGCCTCAGTCCCAACACGTGTAGGCACACACCCCCCTGTCCTGGCGGCCACTGGGGAGCAATAATTAAACAAGGGAGAAAGAGGTCAGAAATCTGTGCCTGAGGGCTGCCTCTTTGACAGACGACTTGGCTCTTTCCCCCGTGCCTGACACCACCTATTTCCCCCATGCCCAATGATAATAATAGGTCTCAGCTGTGCCAGATGAGGGGGAGATGGGTGTATCTGGTGGGAATTAGCCCTCACCTGAGCTCCTTCTGCCCCAGCTGGTCGGAGGGGAGAGGGTTGTGTTTGCTTGGAGTGTCGGGGTGCTGCAGCCCCTGGAATGGGTGCTCTCCACAGAGCAGTGCTGGGGCAGGCAGAGGCTGGCAGGACACTCTCCTGAAGGTAAGAACAGACACATGGACACTGGTAATTTTGTTGCCTCCCTGGCTGATTGCTGACAGTAACGTGCTTGGAGCAGATGACTAGCGTGGGTCGGGGAGGGAGAAGTGTATAGTGAGGTTGCCCTTGGCTGGACAGGGTGCTCTGAGGACGCCTTGTGGTCAGAGAGGCTTGGAGATGGCAGCGGAGCAGCCAGGGCTCCCCTCCCTGCACTAAAATGAAGCTGCATGAGGTGCCCCTTCAGTGACAGGCCCTTGGAGAGGGGCTGAGGGGAGTCCTTCCTCCAGGGCTGGGAAAGGGGGAGCCCTGAGCACAGCTGTGTGGAGTCCAGCCTCCCTCAAAGTGCATCTGTGTGTTCACGGGTGTCTCTTGGCTTTTGCCTGTATTTCAGATTTGTTGAGCAGGATTTAGATATGAGACCTGTGAGTCCTCAATGGCTTAAGGAGGCTATTTCACTTCTGGGTAGTTACATTAGTTGCTTCTTTTGTCTGCCATTGCTTTTGACTTTGAAATGTGACTGAGAAATGTTGTTGCACTTGGTCAACAGTTTCAGATGCGAAGAATGGCTCCATTTCAATCTTTGCTGCTTTTTCAAAACAGTACATATGAAAAAACAAAAGACAGAAACATTCCTTCACAGTGGAAGCAACAATTGAATTTGCTTTCAACCACTGTATTACAGTGACTTGGGTATAACCTGCCTGTAAAAGTCCCCAGCTGCTCCAGTTCTCTTCCTGTCGGAAAGCTGGCTATAGAATAATTAAGACTACAGAACTGAAACCAAGATCTGAAATTAAACTTTTATTAAAGTAAATGAGGTCCTGGGTTTATTTTAAAGAGTGAGGCAATAAAAGCAAACGTATAAAAATTGCAATTTAAAATAATGTACTTTCTTTTAATGTCATTTCTCTGTTTTCAATTTTATTGGTACAACAGAGTTATATTTACTGAAGTTGCATACCAGTATTTTTCCAACTGTGACGGGGGCTCATGTGTTTGACTTTCACTTTTGGGATGCCATGAAGAAAGAAGGGGAAATATAGTGGAAAAGGGAAACCACAGAGAGCTCATTACAGCTCCTTGGCTCACCACCATCTGGCACCAGCACAATGTAGGGCAGCTCAGAGGTTTTTTTATTTTCCCCACAGGGGAGGAACCCTAAGGCCTCTTCCCCACCGTGGAGTGTCCCACAGCTCCCAGGCCCCCCGAGCCCTCACAAGGAAGCAGCTGCCTTAGCTGTGGACTCCACCTCTGTCATGTAGATTGATGGGAGCCTAGTTCCCTCCAGTGTGGGGCAAGAGGGAAAAGGGGCAACTGCATGGGCATGGGTGCTGTCTGCTGGCATTGGGGCTGTTTAACTACTAGTTTATTAAGCCTCCTTGGTTAAAATTGACAGTGCCCACAGCACTGTTTCTCTGTAGTTCAACTGCAATGGTAGCAGGAGTGAAACATTTGCATTTTATTGAATTGCTTTGCCTGTTGATATCTTTGATGTGTATTGCTTCACTGAAGGTAAAATACAGGGTCTTCCCTCTGGCATGAGGATCTGCTGGGATAAGGAGGGAGAACCCTCATTTGCTTACTGGATTCTTCTTTGCATTGATGAAACTGTAATTCCTGTAAAAGAGCACTTTCCATTGTGCTCTGTGAGGAAGGCTGGGGGACAGGGAGGGGCAGGTGTGTAAGTGAGCAAGGTACATCTTGTACCCAAAAAGGATGTTGTGTTTTCCATGGATGCAAAAGGAGGAATAACCTGTGTGGAACAGAAAAATTACTTGAGTAGAAGTATTTAATTTTGCTTGCTTAATTTGCTCGTTCTCTGTCTGTACCCCATTTACTTGTGGAACTGTGGTCTCAGACTGGCCAAGCCCCTACAATTACCATTGCTTTTCAAGACACACTAATTCTAAGGGATCAAGCCCACAGCTCATGAATCTGAATCAGTCCAAAAGGCTGCTTTGCATCTGTAGTGGTGCCATCCACAGATGGCTGGCAAGGTTGGTCACCTCTTTGATAGGTACGATAGTTGATTTGGGGGGCAAAAATGATTTTTTTTACATATTTGCAACTGAAAATTGCACTATTTCTGTAAAATATTAGCTAGAAAAGGCTGCAAGGACAATGCATTTTAAGATCTCCGGTCAGATTTGCTCGGTGTGGATACGTTACTGCACTCTTCTGAGGTTCTTATGCAGGTTACACCAGCAGCAGAAACAACTTCTGTGCTTCTGGTGGCGGCTTTCTTCTTTGGATGATAGGGACATGAACTGGGTGTACAAAGGCACAGCTATGCAGATGTTTTCATGCAGGACAACATTTTCCTTTGTTGTTGCTTCTTCTGGCATTTAATAAATTCACAGAAAACAATTTGTCTGTTTAGACCAGTGTATAAAGCTGGAGAGAAATGGTTTAGGTTATTTTGAATGGACAAAAGATGAGATTTAAAATAAAGCATTCCGAGTCAGAACTGCCCACAGTGGAGCACTCGAGATTCATCAGCTAAAAAATGAATCTGTGGTAGATCTGTGCCTGTTCTTTCTGATGCTCCCAGGGTAGACCCTTCTCTCCTCAGATCTGGGGTCAACTGGATACTTTGTGGTGTCCTTACTTCATGTCAAAGTGGTTAACATAGAGAGATTGACTCTGTATAACTAAAACAGAGAATGAGTTAGCCACACAATGGTTGCATTGTATAGCTAGTCTGTATTACCTATGTGGATAAAATGCTAAACAATCTATTCTGGAGCTGTTTTCTTCCTCAAAAATTGCAAAGTCCAGCCTGCAAAACTCATGTTCCCCTCTGACCTTTGTGAATGGGCAAGGTTATTATTTTGACAGTCAGATCCCATCCTTACTTGCTCCATTGCCCTCTGCATTTTGGAATGTGTCTGCTGCAATGTTGGGGCAGAACAGAGGTAACTAAAACTTGTGGTTTCTCTGCTGTTACCATTGCATTACCATCTGGAAATCACTGAGGGAACCTGTTAATTCAATTTTATTACTGTATATTTTAAAGACTGTCAGAAAGCTCAGGGCTTTGGGACAGGTCTTCATTTTAGTTTAGTCTAAATCAAAATAAATAATAAAATCCTCATGAAGATGAACAGGCACTGTGAGATACTTATCCAACCTGACATAATGAAAAAATAAACTAATGGTGTTTTATAGGCTCATGAAAAAAATATTTACGTACTTCATATGACCATGCCAATGAAGTTTTAAACAGCTTAAAAATGAAGACAGATGCAAATGATCATACCATATAAAAAAATCAAGGAAGGAAATGCAATTATGCCAAAATTAAGCTTAACAAATCAGATTTAAGTGTATTGATCTCTAAGTGCAACATATACTTGATTGTCTTCTCAGACCAAGAAGTTTTGCTATTTATTTGGCAAGTCCCTAGAAATAGATGGAAAATAAATTGTTAAAAGTGTACACTGGATAAGATTTTGTATCAGAACATGGAGTTTGGGAATGTAACTAAGCTTGAAATTAGGCTATTTTGGTCTGTGCAGTTATTTTTTTTTAAGATACATCTGAGATACCAGTGGCTGTTAGAGTAAAGTCACCAAAAAGACAGGGCACTTGCAAAGTGAGCATGTGAACCCACCCAAATGGAGCCAAGTGCTAGGGTGAGTACAGGTACATTTAAGTGTTTGCCCAGGAAGTATAAATGGAAATTGGAGACATCAACAAATCCTCTACCTAGCACAGTATTACAGAATCAATTAGGTTGGAAAGCCCTCTGAGATCACGGAGTCCAAGATGTGACTGAACACAACCATGCCAATCAGACCATCCAGTCTTTCTTTAAATACCTCTGAGGATGGTGACTCCACCACCTCCCTGGGCAGCCGATGCCAATATCTAATCACCTTTTCTGTGAAGAATTTCTTCCTAATATCCAATCTTAACCTCCCCTGGTGCAGCTTAAGCTTGTGCCCTCTTGTTTTGTTGCTGGTTGTCTGGGAGATCAAACCCCATCTGGCTACAACCTTCTTTCAGGTAGTTGTAGAGAGTGATAAGGTCTCCCCGAGCCTCCTCTTCTCCAGGCTGAACAACCCCAGCTCCCACAGCTGCTCCTCAAAAGACTTGTGCTCCAGCTCCACTGCCCTTCTCTGGGCAAAGTCACAAGGTCCATGCTTCATGGCAGAAGCAACTAGTTTGGGTTGTACATGTGTTTCTTAGATGGGAAGTACTTTTGGCACAGAGATGCACTTCTCCTGTGATTTGCATCCCTTGCTGAAAAAACCCAGATTGGTAGCTCTAACACTAGGAAACTTTAGAATCAAAATGAATCAAAATGTACCACGTGGATAGCTCCATAATGAAAACACCCATGTTTTGTCCATAGAGCACCTGCCCACACAGCATTGGTCTTCTGCCTTTTTTTCCCCGAATGATAAACCATTAAGAGACTGTTTAAAAATATTTACTTTTTTCTGTGAACTTGATCTCCCACAGAAGTGAATACATGATGTGCAAATATTAAAAATACGCATATAAAAAATGGGAGGGAATGTGGTCTGGGCACCATGAATGAGCTGGAAAATTAATGGCCTTTAGAGGGGCAATTCATGAGACAACAATGGTGATCTTAACACCACTGAGAAATGCATCACATACTGATCTGGAGCTGAACCTGAACTTTGAATCAGCACAGCTTTTCTCAGTAGTGTAACCAGGAGCAAGCACATCTCAGCTCTCCAGAATTTCTGGATCTAAGTTCTGTCTCGGAAAGAACAATATAACTAATTTATATCAGGGATGAGTTTTCTGTAATTCAGTGTATTTCTGAGAAGGAGAATTTTTTTTTCAACTTCTTTTTTTTTTTTTTTTGTTTTAATTGAGACCTGCAAACTAGCTTGCAAAACCATATGTAAAAAATTGCCTAACATATTTCTGCCTATGGGAGATCTGTAGCTGGGTTTTATTATTTTTTTAATATCAGATTTGAAAATATCTAAGCAGCTGTGTGATTGAGATTAACTGCTACGCAAAATGATTGCTTTCAGAGAAAAGTATTGACCAGAACTCAGCAAGAATAAAAGGTGTGAGCTCTGTTAGGTAATACAAACCTATTGTGAAAACACTGGAAATGCTTATGTCTTACTGCTATTTATTTTTTAACCTCTTTTCTTCCCTTAAAAAAACCGACTCCAAACAAAAAAAAAAAAAAATAAACCAGAATTGCAATAAAATACATCAGCATGTTTCACACCAGTGCAGTGAGCAGAGTCCTGCCTGGTGGGGTCCTTGGACATATGAGCCTCTTGGCTCTTTCCCTCCTTCCCATGCAGGTATCCATTTTCCAGTTGGCCACCCTGGACTGAGATGGTTCCTGGCCCCTTTTCCAGCCATGCCCTTCTCTGTAAGTCCTTTGTGACTGTGCAGTTTGGTCTGTTTGCTTCCTGAGCGGTCCATGTGTTCACTGGCAGAGCAAGCCAGCCCATTTCCTAGCCCCTGTGCACTCTGACAGATAAAGCTGCAGCTGACTCCTACCAACCATGCTGGAATGACATACTAGAGTCTGTCTCCTCTGTCTTCTCCAGTGCTGGTCAAAAGCAGTCTGAAAATACAGTCAATCTTTAATTCTAGATCAAAGATCACGTTATGACTCTAGAGAAAGTTAAGTCTCACTTAAAGCCAGGTGGTGCAAGTTTGAGTGATAAGATGAAATATGTTGAAAAACAAATGGATGATGGAGTATTTATGTAGAGTTGATGAACTTCCCTGGTCTTGAAAAGCTTTTGCTATTTCCACCTTGCAGCAGTCAAAGTTCAGTCCAATGTTATTTCAGTTTCCCGAAATGAGTTTAAGGTGCTTACCACAAAAGTTTTAAAGGCAGTTAACAAGCTGTTCTGTTTTCTTTTGGGGCTTGGTTGGTAATTTTTTGGGTGTTTTTGTTTTTAGTAAATGCCTTTCAAAGTCCTTGTCTTTGTTTTCCCATAGCTTGCATACTATATACCAATTATAACATCTCACGGGAAAAACTGAGCAACCTGATCACTACTTATGTCAGTGCACCCTAGAAAAGTACCAGCTGTGGTGGGCAATCTTCTCTCTGTTCTTTTACAGTCTCTGTTGTGATCAGGAGGATTTTTAGTCAGAGGAGGAGGAAGATTCCCAGTTCATTTAACCTCTGGGCTTTCTGGAGGCATAACAGGAGTATTTATTACTGTTCTTTGTTTTTAATGGCCTTACTAAAGGCCAGAACCTCCTCAAATGTTTGGTGGGCCCCTAGCCCAGTCATGAGTAATGAGCTGTCCTTGACAAACTCTGATGTGAATTCAGCTTGCACTGGACAGTTTGCTGTAAACACAAATTCACTGGCTTCTCTTTTGGCAGGTGTCTTTATCTCCCTCATAGACTAAGCCAAAGAATCTGCTCCAAAGATCCAAACTCCAAGGCATACAAAGTCTCCATACAAACACTGCAGTTCGGGACCACCTCTTAGTCACTGTGGGCTGAGATGAGAATTAGAGGTGCAACCACAAGAGGCAAGGCTGCCACATCAGGAAGGATGATGATGATAGAAAACACCTGGGGAGCAGCTTCAGTTGAAAAGGAAAAGCAGCCTCTTGGGTTGGCCCCCCGTCTCTAGTGTCAGAGGATGTCACCTGTTGATGAGTCCTTCACTTTTGCCATACTCACTTCTAGTCCTGTTCTCCTGGTCTCCCCCCTACTCTGGTCCCACTGCCAACAAGGCAAGCAGTTCCCAAGAGATTTCCTGTTGTGGGATATTTCCCTTCTGATACAAAAGCACAGGTCCAAATTGTGCAGCTATGATAGCTATGATGATAATTGACTCTGAATCAAGGACTATCAGTTTTTCCAGACTGACCTTTCCAAAGTTTTGGGATTGTTTCCTTGCTTCATGTTACATTACTTTTTAAAAGTAATTGACTCTGAGTTCTACTAGCTAATCTTATTAGTTAACCAATTTTGGTGGTTTCTTGAGCTTAAATAGCTTTTTGTGTTGTTTTATAAAAGCATAACTCTGTGGGCTCTGGGTTACAGTTATGAGGTGTTAATGGGCCCTGGCAGAGCAATCATGCATTCTGGAGCATGCTAGGGTTTGTTCTGAGGCTTTATTTCATTGTTTCTATGCTACAACTTGAATGTGTTCATTTGTTGTTTGGTTTTACTTCTGAGCCATTGCTTTTGCTGGCTTTTATTTCTGTTCTGCCAGATTGAGAAGTTTTGTGGGACTCCTTCCATGCAGAAATGTGGCCACGTGGAGTCTTGCAGCAGCTTTGGTTGGTTTGCTGATAAATGTTGTGTTTCACCAGGGAATGAGCAGAACTGCTCCGGATCTAACTTCATATGTTTGAAATTGTTAATGCTGGTAGATTTTACTCTTTCTTTTTTCCTTCTTGGGCTGCTTCTATTCATTATAAGAATTTGCTCAAAAATTAACATGCTTGGGGTGTCTGTAAGTTTCCACTTTGTTCTGATCTGTATCGTAACTTTCTGTGATCTATGGCCCCCAGCACAAGGAACTGACAAGGAAGTGCCTGAAATTATGGTTTGGCTACAGATACTGGTTTAGAGCCCCATCCCTCTATTAATTTGCATTGCAGACAATAGGCCAAATCAGTGTAATTCCACTGAACTTTGATTCAGTGACCAAAAATTTATGCCATCTGAGAATCTGGTCCAATGTCTTATTTATAATTGAAATCAAATTTGCAGAGAGAGGTAAGATCTTTTATTAGATCATCTTGATTTATTTGAGGGAAGAGGAAAACAGAGAAGTGTTTAGGCACACAAGTTTCTTTTCAGGGAGAAGCATCTTTAGTGTCCTTGTCTTCTGAGGGTGCCACAGAAGTTGTTATTAACAGTCTATCCGTAGCAAAGAGGTGCATGGAAAAAATGTGAACAATGATGAAGCACTCAGCTTTCTCTCCTGGCTCCTGCACTCTTCACCACACTGAACCCTCCCCTTTTTTTGTAGCAGTCTTACCTGGAGAGAAAAAAAGACTTGTAGTCATCTCTCTCCCCAGATCCAACAGTTTCCTGTGCAGCCAACCCTGTTTCTTCCTAGAGCTGATACTTTTGCTAGGGTTTGTATGATAACTGGCTGTGCCTTCCTGGGATTGCTGCTTCTCCTTTCCCTTTGAAGTAGGGAGTGCACAAAATCATCTCGCTAGGTTAAGGTAGGTGGGCTGGAACCTGGCACTTCACCATCTCCACCAGGTCCTCAGACATACCTTGGTTTGTTGTGCTGTCATACATCCAGCATTGCTGTTTGCACCTCACAAGTAATTAGATGCAATTAGAAAATGTGAATTTGAATGGTACTCTCAGAACTATTGATTCATGACCACAGCGAAGGAGACTTGAGAAGGTGGCCAAGACTGCTGGAATGAGTGGGCAGTGCTGGGTCCCTCTCTGCAGGCTTGGGTTCAGTAGTGGTGGCATCAGAGAGAGCTTTCCCTGGGGGAACAGTGAGGTGAGGACTGTTGTCTTTGTTCTTCAGGCAGACAGAGCTGCCAGTCAGTGTGTGTCAGCACCAGGTGTAGGTGTGTGATTTTTTTGGCTGCGAGTACCACTGCTGTGACAGATTCCCACAAAGCAGAGGTGGCAACACTGGCTTTCAATGCCTGTGTGCACCAAGTGTTTAGAGTCCCACACATAAAGCAGGAATTTCACAAATCCCTTTGAGGAAGGAAACCACTTCCTCAGTTCCCCTAAGTGAAACCAATGCCTTGCCTGGGATCCTCATCGGCCAGCTTCTACTGAAGATTTACCGCTCGGTCTGTCGCCATGAAAACATCCCACCTTTCTTGTGTTTTCTGACACCCCAGTGAGGTTTGCTGCAGAGACCTTGCTTACATTTCTTTGCTGAATTGATTGAGAATTTAATAGGTGAAATGATGGAGAGAGCTCGGACCTAAACGCGGGGGGTACAAGAGGAATAAATCTTCATCCCCCCTTTCCTGGCCAGATGTGCCATAAGCCTGACAGACTTATGATTTTATACGGAGAGCAACACATGCTACAGCTTTTATTTCTCTAACCATTAATCAAAAGGTATTTTGTATAAACAAGGTAATTGCCAGCTCTGGCCAGTGTGGGTGGGCTGAGGGGAAGGTTTTGCAGTTCTCTGCAGCACAGTCAGTCTTCACCAGACACTGGCCCTGGTAGCCAGCAGCAGCTGTAAGGACCATACGCCAGCAAGGGTGGGTGTGCAGGCCCGCACACCACGCTCCAGCATCGGTGCTGGCAGGGGCCAGGGGAGCTGTGGTTCCAGCTAGCCCAGGGAAACACTGCTAGGGACTGGGAATAGTGGTGTTTCGGCAGAGGCAAACCCTATTGCATATGTCTGGGCTCTTTGTCTGCATGGGTTGTAGCCTGGGTTATGTCTGCTCATTTTGCTATGATATCAAGCCTGTGATTTTTCTTTTCTTAGTTTGCCAATGAATGTAAACCTGCAGACAGGACAGCACAGTGCACGTTAGCAGGCAGCTTCTTGCCCACAACCCAAAACAGGGCAGGAAACTAGAAATGCTAGGAGGACTTTCCTTTGGTGCAGGAGGGTGACATGAGCCAGGTGCTGGTGCAGTGTTTTGGCAGTGGAGTGCATGCCAGCAGTGAGCTGGAAGGGGAGTGCTGGGCTGGAAGCCTTTTCAAGAAAACCAAACCACAAGCACTTTCCACCTCATGTGAGTCTGTGGGAGAGGAATAGCCACGTGGGACCATGCCACTGAAGGGATGCTTGAGCACCTTTCTCTGGAAGGTTTTCAGGCTCTGCAAGTGTGCCTGCTGTGAGCAGACGCTGCATGGACAGCTTCTGGGGAGCTGGCAGGAGAGGACAGCAAAGCTTCACAGCATCAGAGTTATTCCTTGAAAGGAGGACATTTTATTGTCCAGTTTTATGCCACTATTTGGTGCAGTAGTAATTTATCTCAAAGGGCTGTTTCCAGGCTACTGATGTCAGGTGATGTGAAGCTGCAGCCAGGCCAAAACCCTGGTGCCAAGGTGGTTTTGAATAGCAGCCAGCCAGAGCAAGAAGTGCCAGGGTGATAATAAACACTGCTTCTGAAGGCACTTTCAGGAATTAGCAATCTGTTTTAATTTTAAGAAATCTGATGGTTTTATAAGGATAATTTCTAGACTGCTGGGGTAAATCTATGAAAGAGCAAATGCTCTGGTTCTCTTCTAGAAATATTGATTAATTTAGAATACCAGTCTTACAGTTAGATTGATAACATCAGTATTACAGCAACAAAAATCATGCATCTCTTCTATTGATATCTTCATCTATTGGAAAGGATCCCACCAGCTACAGATTTTCTCTCTGCTCCTGTAGTTACCAAAAGCTCATCAGTGAAAAACAAGGCTAATGTGCAATGTGAAGAAATATGGCACTGAGACAGTAATCCCCCCTTGCCTAATTCCAGCTGTTATATGGTGTTAGTCTGGTATGGGAACGACAGTTCTGCTACATTCAATTTCCCTAGAAATCATCATAAAAGTAGGGGACAGAGGGAAATTAATTCAGCCATAGAGATTGCTCCAGCACAGTTGCCCTTGCATATTTTTTCTTAATTTGTGCAATTTTAAAGGGTTACAGAAAACTCAAAGATATACCAAGAGAGATTGGCCCAAAGTAGCAAATTTCAGAGCCAAATCTTGATACCCAAAAACTTGAGGAGATTCTTAGATCAGGAGATTTGATTTAGAGTGTTCTAGAAGTATTTCAAAACCAGCATAGAGGCCAGGCTTTCATTTCTCAGCATCTCAAAATTTAGTGGTAGTTACCTTGTAGTGAAAGCAGATTTATTTCTTGCTGGTCTGGAAGTGGCTGATTTGCTGAACATCCAATGATAGAATTTGCTATAACAAACTGTTGGATCAATGATCTAACATGCAAGTATGGTGTTAGTGACAACATGTGATGATTCAAAGGCAACAAACACATCTTGCTGTGCCATCTCTTGGGGAATAATTTCTTCCTGACACTTCTAGTGATCATCTTACACCATGAAGCATGAGATTTGATTACTGATACTTTGGCATGCATAACTACAAGGTTGTTATTTTTAATGGAGTGGACAGCATGTCTCATGAGAGTTATAAACACATTGTGTGCATTTGAAATACAATTGTAATGATTTGCCTTATTCTAATGCAAAAGGATTTGCCCAATTTGATTAGCTGATGAAAACACAAATCAGCTCCACAAATCAGCAGGATTCATAGTTAACATTTTTCATGAAGTTGCAATGTAAGGTAGGTAGTTTATATGTCTACCTACTATACATCAGTAATACATCTACCTTGAGTAGCAGCAACTTCTGCTGAGAATATTAAGCTTGTGAACAGCAGTGTGGAGCTGGATGTACCAGAAATATCAATTTTGTATGTCTTGAAGTGAGAATTGCAATGACAGAGCACTAAGATTTGGAGCAATCCATCATTAAGTAATGAATTATCCATCATCCCTTTCGGTCCTCCCTTCCATGATGGAATTTTGGGCAACTACCTTACAAATCAGAAGGACTGGTCTTTCACAAACATTTTTCTTGTGCTATTTATAACTGCTCCTTCAAAAGGCAGTGCCAGCTGAATTCAGTCTTTGATGCTTAGGTGTTTCAGAAGTAGCACCATGCTATAATATCATGTGCTGCCTCTGGAATTTTCTAGTTTCCATCTATGTAATGTACAAGTGCTGTCTCAAATTACACCAGCAATGAGCAGAGACTGACTAGTGAGCATCCTGGTATCAAGTTTTAAACTGTGGTTGACTCTAGTTACCAGCACAAGTGGGCAGTCAGTCAGGGATTAGAGTGGGATGTTGCCAACATCTTACTAATGCAACCCTTTAAATGTAAACACAGTTGCAGCAGTTAATTTTTCAAGCCAGTTTTGTTATGATGGTGCCCTTTGGTACATGTATCCTACTCTGGAGATAATAAAAACCCACCTGGAGGTGATTTATTCTGAGCTCAAAGGCTGCACAAGATGCAACCTGCCTCTGGTTCTTTTTTTTTTTTTTTTTAAAAAAAAACTTGATTCTGAAATCTTATATGAACTAAAAGAACTAAAATAACTTCAGCATGGACTATTAGCACAACCCAAACCTATTTTTCTCATGTTGTTCATGAATTATTTCAGGGTGTGGATGTTGTGGTATTTGCTGCTGAGTTGTACAGTCTACACAGGGTGACAGTAAAGGTCAGGATTTTTGAGGCTTTCAGTCCCATACCTGGTTCTGTATTTTGATTTCCCACAGCAATCAGTTTGAGGCTATATAGAACCAGAGTGCCAGATTTACACTCTGGTGTGGCCTACACAAAAAGCACATACACTGCTCAGAACATCCTTTTGTGACGAGACATGGTATTATCACAGTGGATTGTTTTTCTGAAGCATCTTTTCCTATTACTGGATGTCCTCTTGCACAATAACAGCATTGAAAACTTGGTATAGGGTGTGCTGTACATATCAAGGGCTATATAGGACCTACAGTTTCAGTATAGGGCCATGCTTTGACAAATACACAGCTAAAATCTGCCCTCCCCTTATTTCACTGTACAAGCAACTTTTAAGTAATAAACATTTGTCTTTGTAAGCTGATGAATGAAAAGACAGAAAACAGGAAAACTAAGTTCATATTAACACTGATGCTTAAAAATCTGGGTGGGCTGCTGTTGGCAGTGCCTTGTCTAAAATCAGCGTTTGAATTTTGAAGTGGCAGTTTAAGCCAACAGATGAGTCTGTACCACCTTAAAGAATATGGAGATGACTCAACCACTACAAAAAAACTCCAACAAACAAACACAAAAAAAGCCAAAGACCAAACAAACAAGAAAACAAACAAAAAAACCTAAACACAACGCCCCCCCACAAAAACCAAACAAACACAAAACCCCCCCACAAAAACCAAACAAACACAAAACCCCCCAAAAAAAACCAAAACCCAACCAAACAAAAAACCCGACAACAGAAAAAAACCCCCAACAAACAAAAAAACCCAAATCCCCCTGGTAAAGAATATTCTTGTCAATCTTCAACATAAGGTCAAATCCTTTAACATTTGGATTACTTCCAAGCCCAGAGGGATGTATTTTTCTTTTGGCTCTTCTTCTCAGGCAGATGATTCAAATGAAAAAGTCCTAGAGAGTCCTCTCCTGTCCTCTGAGATTTCAGCCATGATCTTAAAGCTGGCCCTGGTATTTGCAATTCATGGGAGCCTTCTCGTGCTCCCTCCTCTGCCTGGCCATTCTCAAAAGCTTGAAGTATAAGAATAGATGAAGTTATTGAAGGTAAAAAAATTTCAAAAATCACCTTTGGCTTAGTCTTGCTTGCTTTTATCACTGGAATGAAGGAAGCTGCTGGCCTCCACCTGAACCCTCTTCAGCTTCTTTTCAGAGCTGAGTGTATGTGAGTCTGACTGTGCTCTCCACCAACAAGATTTTTGACCTTCAGTTTCAGTGAAACTAAACGGAAGTTGTAAGCTACCTACATTTTACTGGGTAGTTTTTTTCCTCTCCCCATGCACTCACTTTTTTTTGATGGCCTTCTTGTTTAGTGCTTTTTGGATCCAGTCCCCACAATTATAGATCCCAAGGGAATATTCTACCCACGTGTCTGCTCACCCACTTCAGCCTTTGATTTTTACAGACTTGTAGCATTTAAAGTGTAGCAAAATAGAATTTAAAAACAAATTGGATCACACCTTGTGGCCACCTCAACTCAATCCAAATGCTGCAAGCTGCTCACCCACTTCAGCCTTTGATTTTTACAGACTTGTAGCATTTAAAGTGTAGCAAAATAGAATTTAAAAACAAATTGAATCACACCTTGTGGCCACCTCAACTCAATCCAAATGCTGCAAGTATGAGGACCTTAAGTTATTATACAGAAACCCTTATTTTCTTCAGATATGCAGGCCAAATGTTCTGTGTCTGTTTCACTTTTTCTTCATTTCACCTTATTTGAAATTAGAGCAACAATGTACAGAAAGCATGCCTGTCTGCCTATGTTTGTAAGGGTTTCAGTCATCTATGAATTTATATTGCTTTTTAATACTGTTGATAGGTGATAGTTTTTTTTCTAGACCATCTAGGGGATATAGAAAGTGCATTACACAATATAATCAGTGCAGTAGCCAAGATCACGTTCACATGAATTTACTAAGAAACTAATGTTGCCAGATGTATGCAAACAATTAGGAAAAGCCAAGACATAAGATGTATTGTAATCTGGTTTCTTTTCCAGACTGGGTGTTGAGATCAGTTATTTATTATCTAATGTAGATGACAGGTGACATGAGTGGTGTTAAGATGCACTACTTACAGGGCCATTATGGACACCTTTTTAGTTGAGTTTTAGTGGTCAGTGGATTGCCCCTTGAAGGACCCTGTTATTTAAATCTTAAAAGGAGACTTGTGTGTTTCTGGACCACCAAAGTAATCTTGGATTATTTTGCCTTTCTTCTGGATAGAAGTGCTGTTGAGAGTCTGCTAATATGAGTCATCTCACTCTCTTATCATCTCTCGAACCTTTCCAGTTCACACTAGTAAAGCTGCTCATACTATGGGAGCACTAACAACCACAGGGGAAAAAACCTTGCTTTTGTGCCAGAAGATAATTTCCTAAGTCCCTGCCTCTCTGCCTGTACCCATGTGGTTTAGTGTTTCAGACTGTTTCATTAACCACTCTTCTGACAGCTTCTCAGCTGAACAGTGGGTAAGGCTACAGCTCTACAGCTGCAGTAGGTGTCTCTGAAATTCTCCCTAATGTGAAGAAATTGTGCAGCTCACCTGCTGCCTCCTTACTATGAAATGCTGCTTCTATTCTCCAGTAAACCAGACGATTTGATAAGAGAATTTCTAGTTATTTATTTTTATGTCTTTCATTATTGGCTGTTCAAAATGATTCTCAGCCTTCCTAACTTTCACGTCCTAACATTTTACTTGTTCTAGTTCATATGCCCTTTCTATTGGCTTCATTTGGGCTGAGTTTTTTGCCTTTTTTTTTTTTTTTTTTTTTTTTTAAGGCACCTGTTTGGGTTGAACAATATCTTGCCGTTAACCATTTTATTACTTTCCCTCATACTTTCCAGCTTACTCCCTGCAATGCACACTTTTTTTTTTTTTTGGTGCTCTCCATGACTACATTCAAATAGCTTCCATGCTGAGTCTAAAGATTTTAATTTCCTTGCTTTAAAGTAGTTTTAATATCTACTGCATGAAGTTTCTCTTCTGTGGTGCTTGATGCAATGAGCTCCTCTCTGGGATGCTGACTTACAGCTGCTGGGTCCTCCCTGACCTCCTCCGGGTCACCCCTTCCCTCTGCTTCAGCCTGGCCCACAGCTTGGATTAATGAATCTGATGGGAACTGCCCCGGGGTGGGGGCAGGAGGGGAGGTAAAGAGGGAGTTTTCTGACAGCCTTGGTGGACAGCACAAACAGGTCCTGAGCTTCAGCACCTGGTGTGGGACTTGGGAGTAGCTCAGTGTTCCTTGCCTGACTCCTCAGACAGAGCTGGGTTTGGTTTCAGGTCCTGCCTGTACCTGCATGGTACTAGAAGTTGGATGAAAAGTACATCAGGATATCACCTGATGTACTTGGGAGCAGAACTAAACCACTTTAAGCCAAAATTCTTATTCCTTTGTAAGAGCAGTGGTGTTGACTGGTGCTTTGAGAAGCACTGGAAAGTCTTGCAATAGGAAGTTCTATGAAAAACTCTGAGCTGGCAGGTGCTACTTCAAGCCTGTCTGCAGGGATCCTGTCACTATTTACCAGACCATAATGTTCTTTTATGGGGGCACAGCAAGTCAGTTGTAAGGATGGCATTGTTAATAAAATCATAAGAGCTCTTCATAGTTTTTTGGGATCAGAAGATCTGGAAATAACAGAAATCAGTGATGTGCACTGGCTTTTTGATTTAATTTTCCATTGGTATTTTTTAGTTTTTCTTACTACTAGACTGTAAGTGATTACATTAAGCCAGGTATATATTTTAAATCTCCTTTTGCATTACTCTTACACCCTTTATTTTCTCTGGATTGGGATTAAACTGAAATAAACTACCTCTTAATAAAAATAACTGGGTACCTGGAAATTTGCATCAGCAACTTCCTGAAATGATTTTACTGAGTTTGTTTATACCATGCAAATGTGCTATACTAGCACCCCTGTCAGCCTGTACAGACCCTGGATACACTATGGCAGCTGCCTTTCTGGGGTCCTGGCTGCCCATGGTACAAAGGATACTGGGATCAAGAGAGGCATTTTCTTAGCAGGTGCCTGGTGCGCTGTCCCTTCTTCCTTCATGTGCATCCCTTGGGTGAGCTCAATGCAGCATGTTTCCAATCACATAACTAGCAGCATGGTGACTCATTGATATCTGGGATAAACAGGAAAACCTGCCTTATTTCTCTGGAGTAGGTATTTCTCCTTTGTCACCTTGTTTGGTGACTCCACCTGACCTCAACTCAGGAATGAAATGGGAGTGATAACACTGGAGAAACTGATAACTAATGTCAGGAGAAACTATTTTGGAGGGAAAAGCTGTGGGGAGATTTTGTAGTTGTCCAAGACTGGCTCAGTCATGAAGGTATGTAAGAATTCAGGTGGGGTTGCCTGAGTGTGTAGTGGTGTCGGTGTTCTTCAGGCTTTGACCTTCACTGGTGTCAAAGAAGTCAGCAGGGACTAGCAAAATAGGAGAAGCTGCTTTGGAGTATGTTCATCTGTGTGGAAGAGTTTTATGCTGCTCATTTCAAACCCTCATTTTGCATATTTCTGGTGTTTAGTGAATAGTAAAAACTGGTACTTCAAGGTAGAACATGAGAATGTCAAATGGTGGAAGGAGGACACTGGCTTCTCCTCCTCAAAATGCCAAGAGACTTTTGGCAGAAAAGGATGAGCTAGTCTTAAATTTAAGTGGTATATCTCCTGGAAATTCAGGAAACCTGTGAACTCGATAGGGTGGTGATAAAATCTAAACAAAGATTTCAAGGTATATATTTCTCAGGTTTTAAGGCAGCTTTTTTTCTGGAGTTCAAGTCTTTCCTATCTACTGAATGAAGGAAATAGATGCCTGAGCTTTGCAGAGCTCAATCTGAATTGTGCAGTTCCAGCTTGGCTTTGCTTTTGTTTTCTCTACATTGTTAGCTTGAAAAAGTCTAGCTTTATTTTTAGTTCTTCATCTACTTTTTTGCTGTTCTCTAGTGCCAGAGCACAAAATTTCAGCCTTAAACAATTTTTTATAATCAGGTTCTGTATGAGCTTAGAGGAAATTAAGAAATTTTGTTGGACTAGAAACCAAAGGAGGAGACAAGCCTCCTTCAAGTTTAAAACAAAATTTAATTAAGGTATGTTAACAGAAAGGATAACAGTTCTTAACTACAATATCTATATATCTATATTCAAGTGAAACAAAATAACCAGAACTAAATGACCAGATTGTAATTATCCCTCTGAACACGATGCAGTCTCTGCTCCTGTTGGGCGCAGTGACATTTACAGACAGCAGGTGGTGATGTCGCTCCTTGGCCAGTGTGGGGCTGTCCCCAGCATGGAGAGGTTCGGTGTGTCTCTCTGGGATGGGCGGTGTGGAATGGGTGGGGAAGGCTGCACAGATTGGGAGGAGCTGGGATCTTTTTCCGTGGGCAAAGCTCTCTCCCAGTCCTTGGCTGGAGGAGGGACAGTGCGCTGAGCTGGGCTGCCGTGGATGGAGGGGGCTCCTCGTGCCCTGGCCGGCAGTGGTCTGCTCTCTCAGGAAACGTGCTGCAAAAACCCCAGGTAGCAAATCTCTCTCTCTCTCTGAAGCAGCGGGAACTCCAAAATCCAGGGATTGGAAATGGGAGAAAAAGGGAAGGAGACCATACCCTCAGGACAGAGGCTCTCCGAAGGACACATCTCTCTCTCCACCACAGCAGTCCTCCTCCCCTGCCAGCCGAAGGAAAAAAAAAAGAACAGAGCTCCTTCCCTTTCACCACACCTATTCCAGTGATTAAAGTTGCTAGGTAACCCCTCTTCACTCATCATCTACTCCTTTGTTATCTAGCAGTGGGAAAAGATAAGGGCCATTAACTCCTCATTCGTTGGTAGGGGAAAGGAAAATTCCACCCACTCCTAAAAAACTAAAACAGGTTCCAACCCGCTTGAACAAGTTGCTTGATTGAAAGTACTGTTAAGCCTTTGACTGCATATGTGCAAGCAGGGGCTGCAATAATGCCTAACGGCACTGAGTGCTGTGACTGTTCTCTGTTACTACGCAAAGGGAATCCAGAGTGTAGAAGGAGAACTTCAGGCAGCGACAATTTATCCAAGGCCAACGGCACTGCGTGTGCTAGAAGAATCCTTTGACTGTTCTTGAAAGATAAGGCATGAAAAATAAATTATAGTCATTTGTAACGACTCTTTTATCATTGCAGCAAAGCTGTCGCCAGTCAGGACAGGTAATGAGTTTAGGTGTCCTAACTTCCCTAATTTTGTTATATTTCTATGCCTGAAGAGTTTGTTTAATTAAACTGCTGTGTTTTTATTACCAAACTTTCCAGGCTTCAATGTAATAGGAGGCAGTTCATGAAAAGCAGTGTGCTAGGAGAGCATGGAACAGCTTTAATTTTTTTCATATGCTGTCCTTCCTCCTCTGCCACCCCTGTCCCTCCAGAGGTGCCTCTGGGTCAAAGTTTAATTGAAAAGTCATTTAATGTAAATACTTTAGCATGCCTTGGTCCCACAGGCAGTGGGTAAGGTACCAAACTTCCAGGCATTTCCAGCACAGCCTGAGGATGGCATGCCACAGCAGTGGTGCTGCTGGCAGCAATCCCAGCTTGCATGCTTTTCTTCACCAACACTGTAATTCCTGCTGTACTTTGAACAAGAACAGACACTGTCCTCTAGGCTTTCCCTCCATAAATATATGCAAACTCGGCCAAACTCTTTCCTCAGTGGCACTGGAGTAAATCAGAATTAATTTTGCTGACAGGCACGAACGTCACAATGAACTTACACCAACTGAGGGCAGAAATCAGACTGCTCTGTCTGCCTGGGTATGTGAAAGCTGTCACTGCCAACCATGCTGAAATGCTCATTTACTGCAGCACATGGATAGCATTATTGTTATTTCAGACTTTGTTTGGGTGGAAGTCAGTGGTTAAACATCTGAAATCTCAGTAGACAAAAGAGAAGACTATAAAGTTTTATGACTGTAGAGTTGGAGATTGCAACATGTAGGTTCGATTAAAAAAAAAATCAGAAACTATGTTATATTACATACTTTAGAGGTTTTGTCACTGAGTTGATTAGTATGACTTAGTTATTAGCTGTTACTAGAAGCTTTCCACAGAGAAATGGAATTAGAAATACCAGTTGCTGTATTTTTATTCACAGTCTTGTTGAATTCATCTCAGTCTCCCAGATGCAGAGAATGAGTCCTAAGACTGTTTTACTGGTTTAAATATTTGCCTATTTGTTTTTTGGGGAAAAAAATGCAATCGACAGAAAGAAAACCGATGTCTTGTAACAGCTGGGCTTCAGATGCACATACCAGAGCAGAAAGGGCTGAGGGCTGTCAGCCACATTTGTCCTTGGGCAGCTGTAATTCTGGTGACTGGGATACTTATTTTCCCGGGCCAGCACTAGTACGTTTCTAACTCTCTACAGCATTCCCTGACCTTCTCATGTCCCTTTGGTTTCCCTTCTCTTTTCTCTGCAATCCTTACAATTCTCTTTCTCTCTGCATGCCCTATCCAAGACCTGTGATAGCTACCCCTGATCTCTAGAGAAAGGCAAGGGATAAGGTGAGAAAACATGCATGTTTTCTCACATGCAGAGGAATTCACAGGTAGATGTACTCCTGAAGCATATTTAACATATAAATTATTTTTTTGTTTACCTTGTGGCCAGATCATAAATATCTTAAAAAAAGACAGTTGGATTTTTGTCCAGTCTCTGACTGGACAAATGCAGGTATGTTCAGTGCCAGCACATACTTTAGAAGATGTCAAAATGGAGGTGGAAGGTGTTGATATGATGTATATATGTGGACTTGACTCTGAAATGCAATTTCTATACATCTTTTTGACAACTAAATTTGCTACTCAGAAAGGCCTAACATCAGAAAAACCAGCCTTCAGCCTGACTTTAGTGCATTCCATTAGAAATACAAAACAATGTTTTGAGGCAATCATTTGTAGTATCTGTCCAGTGCTACTCCTGTACAAAGCCCTCTGCTTCTTCCTCCCATTTCTATGTCTTATTCTGTGTATCTTTAGCCAGTACAACCACTGAGATCCAGCTTCTACCTGACTTGGGTGCCCTTAGGTATATTCTCTGGGTGATGGCATTTACAGACAGGAAATGCACAGCAATTTGAGAGGGTAAGTTAGGAATTAAGATGAGCTTTTGAAGGTGCAGCAGCCCCCAGATCAGCCCATCTCAGTGAATTTGACTTGTTCTGGTTGCAATTAACAAGTCCTGATGTTCCTCCAGTCCCTCTTAAGGCAAGTGGCTGGGGTTAATGGGTCAGCAGTGGGATACTGTCAAGTCTTGCTTTTTGACCTGATTGTGGGAGTCCCTGATTCAAGTATAAAACATTGATCATGTGAACCTTCAGTTGCTTTCACATTTCTAGTTGTGGTGTGGTGTGCCTGGGGGAGACTCATGGGTGTTCAGGAGTTCACTGGTAATCTTACTTTACCCCTTTTTGTTACTGACTGAAAAGAGCTGGGTTGAGGGAATTTTTTTCTAGTCATGTTTTTGCTGATGGAGAAATACAAAGAAAATAAATCCCTTTTGACATGGGAAATGTTATATTTTCTTTAATAAAGAGTAAATTTTATTGTGCACTGAGCCAATTTATAAATGTGATCTCTGTAACTAGCAATTCTAATTACAAGGGGAAAACCAGAATGAGTTCATTAATGCTGTGAAAAAGAACAGTGACCTACCTGCCAAACGGCAAGGTGGAAATAATTAATCTGGTCAATTAAAAAGAAACTGATAAATTAAAATGCAAAACCTTCCACGTGGTGCATTAAATTAGAGTTGCAATTTCCAGAGTGTGTGTTTATTGTCAGACCTGATCCTTTCTTTTCTTGCTTGACTTGATTTTGTGTTTGGCAAGTCCTGTTACGGAGTTGTTTGGTGTTCTGGGCTGCCACAAAAATTCAAATGTCCAGGCATATTTTGCAAAAGAGAGCTTGCAAGATCAAGTTCTTTATGAAATCCAGCTGATGAAATGCACTTGCCTTGTTTTTATTGTCGTATTACAAACCTCCATGTTCCCTTTGCTTTGCTTGCTTTCTCTCCCTTAAATGTCATTTGCCTTTCCTTGGGTTTTAAATGACCCAGGCATGGGGCTGAATTGCTGGGGTCATCTCCATCAATTTATGACCTTAAAAATCTGATCCACATAGAAACTACTGAGCTGCCGGAGCTGAACCCTAAAGTATACAGCATATTTGCTCCACAGAACTGGAAATAGTAAAACAGTTTTTTTTTCTATAAATACCAGTAAATCCTCTTGACATTTACAAGTACATAGTATTTTTTTTTTTACACACCGCATGATCTCAGAAGTACTTAACAGATCAGTGAACTGTGTATCTGCTCAGCATAGGTAACTGCAAAGCCATTATGTGCCCTGCAACATCCTTCACAAAAGCTGAGGACATTTGCATTAGCTCCTGTCCATCTCTAGACCATAAATTGCAATAAGAAATATGGTCTAGTTACTGAATGGTTGACCAGTGCTCCAGTGCAGCCTACAAGAAAATATGAATGTTATTGTTTACTTTAACTAGGACATATATCATACAGAGCCAAGGACTTCTTGTTTTTTAAGATGAGAGGTGCTCTTTTTAGAAATACTTTGGGGCATGTCCCACTGCTAGGGAAAAATCAAACCGAAAACCAAAAGCTAGGTAGAGGATGATGTGAAAGTTTTATGTCTAAGGTGTTAGAACTGGCAAGCATTAAAAATACAGGGGGAGAGCCAAGTCAGATGTTTCTGTAATGTGGTAAAAATAAGCAGTGCATGTTATAGCCTCTTCTGAAGGTGTGGGTTTGCCGTGTGAGAGGGAGCAGTGCTAGATGGAATAAACAGCTGTGGTCAGAAATAAAATTCCTGGCAGTTCAGCAGTTCTGGTCCTCCTTCTCCAAAACTACAAATCACCAGGGGGATTTCCCTCACCCCAGCTCCTGCCAGCAGCTCTGCAAAATCACCAGACAGCCCCCACCACATGGTTTTAACTCCTGAATGCTCTTATGTGTCAATTAGATTTCCTTGATTAAATCCTTAAGACATTATGATTCAGAGCTGAATTATACACTCTGTGCCCATTCTTCTCACCTAAACCAGCATATCATTGCCTGGGTCCAGCTGGGTATATATTCCTGGAGGAGGGGACACAAGTAATTCCTGTCAGTGACCAAATACAGGGGTGAAGCTTCAAAGGGCGCAGCACAGAAAAGGATGAGGGAAGGGATAACAAATTTATTTACTGTAATTGAGCACTGAAAATGTAAAATCTTCCCTGGGGTGTGAAACTTGCAAAACTCTGTTAAAATCATGAGGTTTCTCAACACATCTGTCAGCTTCTGCTGTAACAGTCTTATAAAACCTGAGGTAGGTGTCATTGCTGCGTTATGAAAGCTATCTCAACTAAGGAGATAAGCCCTCAAAAACAACTAAAAGGTTTCTGAGGGCAGGTGTATATGGCAGGCTGTCCTGACACGGCAAGTTGTAAAAGCATTGCCAAAGCCAAGGGAAATCCCAGTACCCCCATGTCCACCCAGAGTAGCCATACCGTGCTCTAGACTTTGTCCAGCTGGCTTGTGAGGCTTGCTCTCCTCTCAGTCTCAGTTTGTCCCACCAGCCTGTGCAGCGTTGTATCTCATGTACAGTCCCATCTCAGATTCAGACATCCATCCAAGATGTGTGATGAGACCATCGTGTGCTTCCTAAGCATGTAATGAAGTGCTCTCCTTGTGTGCCATGAGCTTAGGCTGGGTAATAGAAACCACACTTCCCCTCCTTATCCCCATGTATTTTGCCTCACTGCTTTGCTGCCACAACTGATGGTCATGGTTCTGGTGAGATAATCTCTAGCACTACGTGTAACAGCAGAACAGGCATAGGAATAAACAAATCCCAATTTGCGTCTCATGACAGCACCTGTTTTCAAACCCACTATCCAAGGATTGAAGAAGAGAGGGTTTTAGATGGACAATAAACTAAACTAGTCAACAGCCCAGTAACCTCAGTATCCCATTTCCAAAGCCCAAAGCAGGAGGTGACTGCTTGCTCAGCAGGCATTGGAATGCTGCTGTCTGGCCCTAGGAGCTGTAGCCTGGCCAGCTCCTCGCGTAAGCAACCTTGCAAAGGCACTACATACCCCCGGTGCAGGTGTGCACTTTCAGGTGGTGTCTCAGCATGCCACATCCTAAGGCACAGATTCCCAAAGATACTTGGGAACCTCTTGCTGAAACGGTAAGGCTCAGGTGCCTGCATGCCATGCAGATCTTGGCTCGAGGGCTCTGTTGCTTCACCCCTGTCCTTGGGCTAGACAGGGAAATAGCAGAGGGCACGCTGTGATTATAAAAGCCACTTCTGTGTGCAGAACACGGCCTCGGTGTCTGCATGGTTCAGGTCCCACGTCCCTGTCCCCAGGGGTGGGAGAAGAGCTGCTACCCACTGCACTGGGAGCCACCCACCTCCTCAGGGCACCCACCCCTATGGGTGTCCCTGGTCGTGGGGGATCCCTGCTGGACATAGGCAGCAGCAGCCAAGCATCAGTAGGGCAAGCGTGTGATTTAAACCTGAGCTGCATTTCGCCTTCCCTGCTTATGAAAGTTTGTATTTTTACAACAGGCTGTGCTTCCTTATGCTATCTATAGTTTAGTCATCCTCCTTTGCTCTTTCTGTCAGGTCACACCCATGCTGTACTTGTCCTCATTTCAAAACCTGAATGCATGCCTCTGAGCAAACTTCCAGGCTGTGGGATGTTTTATGTGTCTTTATTAGCTCCAAAGCTGGAGTGAGATTACATGATGTCTAGATTTCCTTGCAGTCAAATTTAATATCCTGAGAAATGGGAAATTTTACTGAAATCCTGCAGCACTGGCCAGGATGTGGGAGGGTCCATCCTGCTGTTTCCATGCCTATGTTGTTGCCATGGATGTGCAGAATTATCTGGCTTTAGGTTTGGTGTTCTTGGTTTTTTTTGGTTGTTGTTTTGTTTGGGTTTGTTTGGTTTGGTTTTTTTTGTGGGTTTTTGTTTGTTTGGTTGTTTTTTTGTTTCTGGGGAGTGGAGGGGGGAAGAGAGGGTGATGAGTGATGTCATTTTATGTGTATCAGGGTGGGGCAAGTGCCCTTTAAGTAATTTTCCTACTGCCCAGTTTAAATTAGTGCAAAGTTCTGATGAGAACTCAAGATGTGTAAATCTGAACAATTCTAAGGGGAAAAAATTATGGTGAAAACATGTTGCATGAAAAAGGTATTCAGCCTTCTGAGTACTATGGTAAAACAAACAGGAATAGCTGTAAGCAATAATCAGAAGGATATGAAACGTACGCAGGTTCTTAGCTAGCATAAATATTCATTGCTGTGTGGGACTCAGGCAAGCCAACATCAGCTGAAGATGTTAGCTGCATGTCATGGACTGGAATATTTCTGTGAAAAAGAAAGGAGGTGGCTGTTAACAAATGCATTTGCAGGCAGAATCAAGACTCAGTCCCTTGAAGGCACAGAAGTGAATCCTGGGTCCACTGCAGCTCTTGAAGGCTTTATTCTGTTCCAACACCCTCGCTGCTGGCAGTGCCCCTGCTTGGCTGCTCCCGATCTGCTTCATTTCAGATGGGAGAAATGGCACAGTGTTCCTCCCCTGGGAGCTCTGCCCTGGGCTCTGCTGTGTACGCAGGACGCTGGAAGAGGGGACTGTTGGGGAGTCTGTATCAGGAGCACTAAGCTGGTCCTGAGGGCTGCACAGCCACACAGTGTTATCCAGCTGCTGGGTCGCTGACACAGCGACAGGCTTGAAAGAACCCTCCTGGGAGATCTCACCTCTGCTCTCTAATGAGGACGGGCAGGCTCTTGGGGACTAAATGCAGGAGCAAAGAGCCCTTGGGAGGACAGCGCCAGGCATACTCCCCAGGCTTAAAGTAAAGCTCCCACTGAATTAAATCTGTCACAAATCCTTATTAAATGGAGATGCAGTTATTGACAGTGCTATAGTAGGACCCAGGAAGGCTCCTCCAGGATTTTGTCAAATTGTAGGGATTTGAGCACAGGAGGTGAAGAAAATGGCAGTCAGGAAAATGTGTAAATGAATCTGTCTTTGTTCAGTGTCAGGAAATTAATGTCAGCTTCTTCAGGCATGGGAAATGACATTGGTTGCCAAATACAAACTGCTCAGGATTTCACGGGAATAATTATGACAGTGAAATATTTTCTTAACTTGACCTTGGGCCACATACTTAAATGGAAAGAAGTAAATTTGGCACTGCAAATGCGAACTGAGCCACAGTAACCTATACCTATGGAGGCTCTGGCCTTACAGACCCTGCCCCTGCTCCACAAGGCCAAATCCTGCTGTCACTTGCACTGATGTAAATTGGACCATGTTTTGCTGAATTGCATGGAAGGTACTGGGGCTTGCCCTGGGTAAGTGTGAGCATGATTTAGCACTTGGTGAGGACAGCTGCCTCGTGGAGGTCAGTGATGTCCCGATTGAGCAAATCACCAGCTCGTGTGGAGCTCCTGCAGGAGCACCATACAGCAGAAAAGTAGTGGTGAGGCATAAAGTTATGCCCTGCTGGGAATACTGGATAGGGCTTGCTAGAAGTGTGGTGTGAGGCACAACAGAGTCCTACCTGCAATTGCATCCCTGTTTGTGGACAACATGTTGGAGATATCAACCCCCTTCTGAAGGACTGAGCGCACATTCACCAACAGCTAAAATGAAATTTCAGTTTTTGTAGTTCTGGCTTGTACTTCTGGAGGTTTTCAATGTGTTGATTACCAGTCCAGTTGTACTGTTTGCATCCTGCTTCTGACACCTCCTTGAGTTGAAATAGTTATTGGCATTATTACATATTTCTTTGTAGGAGTTCTCAGTCTGGATTAACACCTGATAGTACTAGGTTCAAACAACAAACAAAATGACAGTGCTTGTAAATGATCTGTTTTGCATTCTCATTTTGGGTTCATTCCCCCCAGTTTAATTCAAGCATAACTTTAGAAGAATAAAAAATACCATACCACTCTATTGGTACAACAGAGCAACCAACCTGGACTCAAACCAGCTTGTATTTTCACTGGAAAAAGGGAGAACATATCAGACATGAAATATATTTTAGGAAGAGAAATGTCACAATTCACTTTTGGTTTACTTTTCTGCAGTAATTTCATGACAGAAGCAAGTGTCGTCATGTAGGTTGCCTTCCTCATCATCCTGAGCCAAGGCTGATTACTTAGGTTAAAACTCAGAACAAAATCATTAATTGTTTAGGTTTCTTGTCTAAAAACACATCTATTTGAAAAATGGAAATTAGAGAAATAAATTCTGCAAAAGTTGGTACAATCTTAAATTGCAGGAGACTAATGCACATCCTCAGTGTTTTCAAATGCAAAAGATAGGAGGTGTCTATTTAATGTGTCTCCCTAGGGAGGAATTATCTGATTTCTAACATGAGACAACACCACAGCCAAGGCAGAGGCCTGCTGTTACTCTTTCACAGAAAAACATGTTCCTTTGAAATTTCATCAGCTAGAAAAATCAATGAGTAGAGTTTCAGATTTCATAGAGGATTTTTACTGTTGGTTTTTTGTTGTTTGTTTGGTTTTTGTTTCTGTTTTTGGTTTTTTTTTTTTTTTTTTTTTAGGTCCAAATGATAAAAATGCTATAAATTCTATCTTCGACTCTGCAAGTGAAAGGTTTAGGAGATTATGTGAGTAAATCATTCATCCCTTCTGAATATCCTGCTGATAAAAGGGAACCCCTGATGTGATATGTACTGTCAGGTTTGAATTTTAAGCAGAGATTTTCTTTCAAGTTCCCTTTAGGGAATCTGTACATTTTATGCTGAATGGTAGGATCACCTCTCCAGGCATGGAGAAGAAGCTAGAATGAGACCCTAAAGCTATAGAGAAATTATCAGAAAGAGATAAACTGATTTCCTTTTTTGTTATTAAATTCTCCTCTAACCAGCTTTATAACCCAGCAACTCACAAAAAATTCACAGTACATCACACATTCTCACTGGCATGCATTTTACAAGATCAGGGATGCGTCTCTGTTTTCTGCCCAGGACTGAGCACAAAGGCAGAGGGCAGGGCTCCAGCCTCTCCCTTCCCAGAGATGCCATCCTGCTCTCACAGCTTTCCAGTTGATTGTTTCATTGCTATTAAGTCTTGCTACCAGCATTTCATGTCTTCCTGGTAAGATTCCTGTGCAGGAGCAGGCTGAAAGGCATTTACGAGTGGCAGAAAAGGAAGGTGCCACTGCTTACACTGGGTAAAGCTGTGGCTGCTCCCTGTCCCTGCAGAAAGGTGATTCCTGCTTTGCACACGATTGCAAAAATTCAGTAGAGGCTGACGGGGAGGTGCTGCCATGCCTGTGAACAACACTACAGATCACACCTATACTACTTAAGGGGGGCAGGTTCTCCTCCACTAAGAGGTCCGTGTAAGCGTGCTACAGGGCGGTGCAGGAAGCTGCGAGGGCTCATTGCATCACTGGGATGAAGGCACTGGTACCCAAAACTGCCCTGTGCACCGGGTGATGCTGAGGGGGCAGCACAAACGCCTCTCTGTGGGTCCCTGCATGGCCTTGCTCCTCCTGAACGCGAGGAAAGAGGCTGCAGGGAGTTCCTGCAGAGCCGAGGGCAAACAACGCGGGGCTCGAGGGAGCAGGGAATTTGCCTTTCACGGCTTGGTTCGGGCTTCCCTTTTCCTTCCCTTCTCTCCAACCATGAGGCTCAGCGAGCTCTCCCTCGGGGTAGGAGGAGCGGGGCTCTGCTCCCCTCTGCCCCTGGAGCGGGCACCAGCCGCGGCGCTCCCCCATTCCCGTTCCCGTCCGCAGCATCCTGGCTGTCCCGGCGATGCTCGGCTGGCGCAGCAGCGCCTTCTGCAGCGCGGCCGGGGCGCTCCAGCTCCGCAGGGACCGGGCGTGTCCCCCCGTGGAAACGCGGCATTCTCGCAGCCGCGGGGCTGGTATCGGTGTCGTGGCTGTCCCTTTGCGACAGGACCGGCCGGCAGGAGACGTGGCGCTGTAAAAGCGCGGTGTGCGCTGAGCTGCTCCGCAGGGGAAGAGCGAAGGATTTATGTGCGCTCTGAACCTCCCGTCCCTCAGCGCTGATGGTGCTTCTCCATCCCCTCCTGCTCCGCGTGGGAGCCGCAGTGATAAATAGTATTGACAGAGCAAGAAAGTCGGACAAGCCGTGTCAGAGCTCTCACGTCCCCGTTCGCCGGCCGTGAATCAGCAGACGGGGACACAAAGAGCTCTGTGAGGCACTAGGGAAGCGCAGCTCAGAAAAATCCGAGCTGTGTTAATTTTATTTTGGAAAACGGCTGTTAGTAAACAGTTCAGCCCAACAGGATCTGAGTGTTAGCCAACTGCTTCTGCCCTCTCCCACGGGAAAGAGGGCTATAAAATAAAACCGACTCATAAAAAGCTGTTAGTCAACCTGTTCCCTGCTTGTGACAGAGGATGGCAAGGGTCCTAGGGCAGAGCTGTGGGGAAGGAAAAGGTAAGCAGCCAGAAATGCTGAAATTCAGAGAAGTGGATGACTGTGCACCGTAGAGGACAAAAAAGATATGAGACGCTTAGACCGTTCAGAGCTGATGTGTACATTCACATCGGGAAGTTTAAAAGTTTGTGATGCTGACTGATGATTCCCATGTTCTAGAAGAAAATCTGGCACTTGTGTTTTCGATTTCCCTCTCCGAGCTGCCCCCGGTGGGGTGGCTGTCGGGACACGGGTACCTCCCAGGGCTGGGGCTGCGCTGCAGGGGTAGTCCTGTGCTGTGTGGATGGAGTCCTCAGCCCTCTCCAGAGGCAGGGTGGGCTGTGTGGTGGCTGGCGGAGGTTGTGCCTGGCGAGGCCCAGGTGGAGGATCAGGATCCCCTTCCAGCTTTTACCTCTCATTGTGCAACAGAGATCTTTTCCGAATGCGCAGCAGTTGCACCATGGGAAACATTAGGTTAGCTATTTTCTAGGCAGCATTTTAAATGGGTAGAAACAAGGGGTTTTGTCACCGAATTTGACTGGGGTTGTAGCATTTCAGTACTTTCAAGAAGCTGCTTTTGAATGGCTTGAAATAGTCTGTGAAAATGAATATTTTCAAAGGTACCAATTAAAGGCTCCTTGAAGTCAATGGGAACTTTATAATTGGTTTTTCTGGGCTTCAGTTTGGGCTATAAACTATAGTGAATTTAGGGGAAGATCCCCAAAAATAGAAACATTCTGGACGGAGTTGCTGGGTTTGGCAAGGTCTGCTCTATGACTGGGCTTTATTGGTTAAATTCTGGCAAAGTCTAGGAAAATTGTGCTAATCAAATGGTTCTTTGGAAAATGAGTCCAAATGTCTCCCTTTTTCTACCTAATGGAAAAGTGTTTGCCAAAAAACAAGAGATGCTTTGCTGAAAATAGAGCCTAGACTTTTGTCAGTACTTAAAGCCTCTTTTTCTTAAGAAACTGTTTCTTTTTGTAAGTCACATTATCCAAATGAGGTGCAGGAGACTGCAAAACAGCTGTTTGTACCAGTTACATCTCAAGGTTTCTCTGCAGTTTCTCCCAGCCATTGTGCACATTTAAGGTGCTGTTTATACACTCCTTATATTACTGTTTAGCAGCATATTGACTGAAGCAGGGAGGATTTTAACACTAACTCGTTTTTCAAGGTTTCCATGCTTGTGTAAATCTTCCCTGCCACCGCTTAGGACACCAGCCAGGTTCCTTTCTGCTGCTAGTAGCATTCATTGTCCATGTTCCCACATCAGCACAGAGTGACTAAGCCACATGTGCCTTGTCAGAAAGACCAGCCTATGGCTTGTGGAAGCTGGTGTAGCACCTGGTGCAGTCACCAACACAGGTGCACACCACACGAGCATCAGCACTGCAAGCCCTGGCTCGGTGTGTCACAGCTTCAGCAGGCACGGCTGCAAAGGACAGTGCACATCTTTTTCACATCATGGCATGTAGTTTGTAGAGGAAAAAAGACAAACACGTGAATACCAGCTGGTTTACCAAGAACCAGTCCACAAAACACACTTCCTGCAAAAAGATAAAATTTGCATTGTCTCAGGCATATCCTCTGTTTAAGAAGAAGCAGGATTTAGCAGAGTCCCAAAATATAGAGGTCGCTTTATGTGTTGAAAGGTTAAAGGGAGATAAAGGAAGAAAAGCCTGGGGGAGATGACAGGGTGGATCTTTCACTGCTTATGTTTCAGCCCACACAGGCACGTTATCTCATCAGTGTTCTGAATCTGAATTAGTCAGGGTTGGACTCTTCTGCCTTTGCTGGAGACTAAAACCAACATGGATGTGTGGAAGTTTTGAATGCAGGTTTCTGAAATAGGATGTTTAAATAAGATATTGTGGAATTGACTACTGAAATCAGCTTTTATTCCTGTATACAACCTCACCATTTCTAGAGAAGTAACATTCCTCTCCTTGTTCATCTTCTAATGGGGCTTGTTTATCCAGTAGAAACATTCACAGCTTTCCCAAGGAAGACAGTAATTTCTCCCAGAATTGTACAAGATGATCCTTTTATCTTTTGTCTCTGTTTACCATACAGTCAGCCCCTTGATTATTGACATTTTTTGGATCAGCTCTGACTGTGGAGCTGGTCACAAGTGTCCCTGGAAGCCACTGCCTGTGTTCTGCTGCTGATGTCCACAGACATTTAACTACAGAAATCTGAGCACCAAGGGGGTCCAAGAGGGGGCACACAGTAAATTGCATCTCAGGCCCTCCATGCCTCCCTTGCTTCACCTGCTAGTGAAGATGGGCTGCTGGCAGAATTGTAGTTTGAGGCCTTTGCCTGTGCAATATGTGCTGCGATTACCACAGGGGTAATTGGGAAAAGAGATGTGACCACTGCAGTACAACACAGCCTGTCACCTGCAACGTGGGTGGCAAGCACTTGCAAGGTTTGAGGACAAGAACATTTCATAAGATGCCCTGTAAGAACAAGATGCCAAAAAAGCTCTTAGTGCAAATAAAATCCTGGAGATTGCCCTGGGTATGCAGGTGATGTGCATGAGAGGCATCTTGGGCTGCTCATGTTTCAGACACTGATGTCTTAACAGGGGCCTGAGGGCTTCTTTCCCCTTGCTCCCAGTAAAAAACCCCAGAGGATTTTTCTTAGGAATCTGTGCTTATCTGCAGCTGTTTGCCTGCTGCAGGCCCTGGGAATGTGGTCAGCCATTTCCGGGTACTATTTTTTGTTTGCATTCTTTTAAATGAAAACAGTGATTTTTGGTTGTGACAAAAGAAGGACTGTGCTGGCTTAGTGCATTAATTTAGGTGGATTTTGCTATATGTATAAGAAGCATAAACTGTTATTTGCTGTCTTCCCTTTTCTCGAAATAAAAATGTGCTTTCCTTTAAAAATGTATTTTGAGTGTAAGTCACAGAGTGATAACACTAAATGCGGTGTAAAGATGGTAATAAAAGTGGTTGTAACATTTATATATTTTTCATGACCAAAGTGCTCTGCAGTGTGAGATGCTATAAATGCCTGATTGCCACTGGAGGAGGTGACACAAACTGCAAAAGGCATCAGCTGCATGACTTCAGGGCCCAGTTCATGGGGAGGGGCAGGCAGCTTCCAGGAAAAAAAAGAGGGCTGGGGCATCTGCCTTGGCGTGTCACTGCTGTGGGAAGGTTGGGTGGCTGTTGTTGAGGAAGAGGCTGTGGTAGACAGGGTGGAAAATACTGCTGGATGGAAAGGAGACTCCATGAAGAAGCATCTGTTGAAGCAGCAGAGGAGGAAGAGCCTGTCCTAGGCTGCATCTTGCTGTGCCTCAGCTCTGCCACTTCTCCCACTCCTTTCAGCAGCAGAGGCCTCTCCACATTGAGGTCTTGGTGTTCAGCATTACCCGACCTGCTCAGGAACCCTGGATTGTCTGGGTGTGCAGCGTACGCTATGAGAAAAACCACGTAAAAGAAGAAGAAAAAGGGAATAATGGGGAAAATGCTGTTATTGACATTTTCTCCTGGCTTTTTTTGTACATCTGTTGTGTTGCAACAGGGTGAATTTCAAACATGCCGACTGCCCTCTAGCCGTATCTTCTAAAACAGCCACAGCTTGCACAACTCCATGGCCATTTCTGGGGACATTTTTCCAGTTTGGGAGCACGGCTGTTCTCCCTTCCCACCCTGCAGCCGAGGGCCCGGTGCCTTCCCTGGAGGCAGCCGGCTGGCCCTGTCGCCTCCACCTATTCGAGGTGGATCCCTGAGTGTCCAGGGAAGACAAGAAAGGGATGAAGCCCCTGGGGCTGTGAATCCCGGCTGCAGTGGCCTCATGAAAGTCACACACTGGCTGTATAGAAACGCGAGAGCATGTGAGCATCATCAAATAGCCATGGAAAAGTTTCTAAATGGCTTTCCGTTAGAGGGAATTCAACGTTGGCATGGCCATGAATCTGCAAAGTGAAGCTTTTTTTAAATGTCCAGTAACTTTTACAGAAAATGAATATTAAATAAAAGGCATTGCCTATTGCTGTACTTCAGACACTGTTATGTGGTGTGACTTTAAAAAAACGTTTTTTTTTTTTTTTTTTTTTTTTTTAAAGGTCATTCTGGTTTTCCTGCATAGTATATAATACAACTGCACTGTAAATGAGAAACATGCTTTACAGGCTCCTGCTGTGCCTCAGGGAGGTGAACAAAATTTGAAATTGTAGGTCTCCTCATGGGAAAGCAGTTGTGGGAAATATTTAATATCACAATAGTCAGGGGCTTAGTGGCCTAGTGATCAGCTATGGATGCCTCTAGGACACCTTGCCACACTCCTGCCTGCTCCCTAGAATATTTTCCCATTCTTGGCAATGTTAAATTAGATTTTACTTTACCATTGTAGGAAGTTTTGGGTAGACTGTAGCATTAGCTAACCCACAGCCATTTCCTTTAGCTGCACATGATGTGCTCAGTCGTGACAGGTTTCTCTCCTAGCAGCTAACAGCTGAGTGTATGCTGAAATGGTTGCAGGCCTCTCCAATTCCTATATACGTTAACTCTCTGGAAGGATCAAGTATTCTGTTCCTTTATAATAGCTTCAAAATTTAAAAAATGCTGTTCTCTTTCCTTCCAGTTAAACCACACCATAGAAACAGGATTTTGAGAGAATCCGGCCCGATTCCAAAATTCCTCCATGACAGCTCTTCAGGGAGACAGTATGAAAGGTAAGCAAATGAGGTAAGTCACAGATTTTTGATCCTTATTTTAAAAACTTGAGCTTACGCACTGCTTCAGACAGCAGAATTCACAAAAAGGAGAGCAGACATGGGGCACAGAACTAGACTGCATAAAACCACTGGAAGGTGTTTGGCTTGCACTTCACTGTGGAAGATGTAATGTGGTTGACAAAGGATGGTAAGACTGTTGAGAAAATACACTGACTGATGCCAGTGTGATGGAAATGCCAAGTAAAGGAAATAGGCAAATAAAATAGGATTTCAGAGAGGTCTTGAGAGAAGCAGAACAGTAACACAAGAAGGAACCTGAGAAACAGATTTCTTCAACCTAAGGGTAGAAGTCGTAAGCCTTGCACGAAATGAAAGTTAAATGGTTTCTCTGAGAAATCTGGAAAAGAATATAATTTCACGCTCACAGGATCTCTTACCAGAAGCTGATATATTCTAAGAAAGGTATTTGGATTAGAGGGGCCATGCAAGCAGGACTGAATTACTAAGTAAGCACTTGCTAAGCAGGTTAGCAGGGCAGCAGCTGCCACCCAGCACAGGAACTCTCTGGGGGGTCTCAGAATCTGAGGGGCAGCACTGAGCAGTGTCTCTGACGCCAGTTACGTCAGCCATAATAAACTTTACTGCAAGGGTAGATCTCAACTGAGGTACCAACAGAGCCTTCTTGGAATATATTCCTGGTCCCTGTATTAGGTATAGAATTTGTCAGAATCCTTGTGCATTATTGCTGAGTTAACAAATAGCAATGTTAATATTTGCAGAACTGATTTTTTAATTTAAAGCCATTTCTTATGTTTAAACATAGTATCAACATGGTTGGTAACATATTACAAAATACCTTGGAAACAGCAGAATAAACATTTCACATATGCAAACAATTAGAGCATTATAACAATTGTTTCATCAAACTCTATGCTAGAAGAGATATGATAAACTTTGTTTTCAACTGTAAACCAATGAAAAGAAACTTGGTCAAAATTTCAGAAGGATAAAATACTGTCTTATGGGTGAAAACTCTTTAAGATATTTCTATGACATTCTTAGTCAACACATTTTAAGCCATATACATGACAGGTTACTGAGAATGCCCTTAGTTATTTGGTGTAGGTTACTTAAATGAAAATATTCTATTTTCCACTGAATGCTGTTAAAATACAGCATGACATCTCTGAAGACTTTTGCAAGGGTGAGTATCACCTCACAAGGAAAAGAACAAAGTTCTCATTTCTGCTGTATGGTTAACACCATTTATGCAGCCCACCCAATGATCTTATACATGAGTGCCCTCAAAAGCCTGGCTTCATAGGTCACTGTGTTTTTCCCACTGTGCATCCTACTCTCTTCAAGGGGGTGCTCAATGACAGCTGGGATGTTTCTTCCATACAGCTCACACTGCTTCAGGAACTGAACACACTCCTGGATCACGCTGTCACGCAGCATGATCATGTGCTTGGACATGTTCTCCAGCAAGGACAGGAAACACCGTTTGGCGTAATACCACGTGTCCGTGCTCAGTTTTTTGTTATATGGCTCCAGGCTCTTAATGATCCTTGAAATACCAAACTCATAGTTTCCCTTCACACAGTAGAGGGTACCAATGACCAGATTGACAATGCAAAGATGGTAGGTATTTTTATCAGGATTATCATAGGACAGCTGCTCTTCTGCCTTCTCGATCTTCCTCATGAGCTCCTCTGCATCTTCATTCTGGCTGGTCAGGATGTAGGAAACACAGAGGTTTGCTAACACGATGGCACTGACACTGAGGATGTCATCATAGTGCTTTTTAACTATTGGCTCATAGAAGCTAATAGCCTCTTTATACTTGTTCTCTTGCATAAAGAGCACATGAGCCACACTGAGCTTCCACACTTCACACTCATTGCAGAACTCCACTGATTTGCGGAAGATCTTTTCCACCATTGTGTAGTTCTTCATGTCCCAGTAAATCTTTGCCTGGGCCATCAACACTGGTACATATTTATCCAGAGTCTCATCATACTCATTAACTGCTTTTTTTAGAGCTTCATCATCCCAATTTTGCCTAGCTTCCTGTACCTGCTTTGTCAGTTTTCTCAGTTGCTCAGTCGTTGTACCTGCTAAATCATCTAGCTTGTGGAAAGCCTCCTCAGGGGCAGTTTGACAAGTAATAAGGGCATCCAAGAAGTTGTACAAGTAAGGTGACAGCAGTTTGTAGGTCAGATGTGTATTCTCTGCCAGCACATCCGCTACCAGGTCGTAGTACTGATGTTTGCAATAGAGGAGTAGCAAGTTACCAAAAGTTTCTGGCGGACAGGGGTTCTGCAGGAGAAGAAACTGCAGTTTCCCAAACCCTTCGGTGGGCTGGCTGTCCATGTTCATCAGCGCTTGGTTATGCAGCGTGACTGGATCCAGCTCCTCCTCCGCCCTCGGCGGCATGTCCGTGAGCGCCTCCTGGGCCGCCCGCAGGTTGCGCAGCTGGTACTCGATGGCCGCCTTGAGGTTGAAGGCCTCCACCAGGGCGGTGCGGTGCAGGAGCAGCGTGTTGCCCACGCTGCGGACGTCGATGCCCTCGGTGGTCAGGCCCACGCTGAGCTCCGGGTGCTGCTGGATGCCGCGCTTGATGATGTCGGAGATGTACTTCAGGGCAGCAGGGTACTGCTTGGCGGCGTAGGAGCACAGCGCCATGTTGTAGGACAGCTCCGGGCAGTACCCCAGCACCTGCATGGCGCTGGCAAACTTGGCGCTGGCCTCCTCGTGCCGGCCCTGCCGGTACAGCAGGCAGCCCAGGTTCACCTCGGCGTCGGCCCGCTCCGAGGGGTCCTCGGCCGCCCCGGGACCGCCGTCAGCAGTGGCGGCGAGCTCCTCCTCCACCAGGCTCTGTGCCACCGGGAGGTCGCCCTGGGCATAGTGGACGGCGGCCTGGAGCCGCAGCGCCCGGCGCTGGAAGGCCGGCACGTCCAGCAGCGGGCTGGCGGCGCGCAGGGCCTCGGCGAACATCCCGGCCTTGTAGAGGGCCTGCGCATGGCACAGCCGGTACGGGAGCAGCTGCGGATGCAGCGCCGACAGCTGCTCGTAGCACTCGGCCGCCGCCGCGAACTCCTGCAGCTGGTAGTAGCAGTAGCCCAGCAGCGAGAGGCAGCCCCGCGAGCGGCTGCTCTTCTGCAGCCCGCGGCTCAGCAGCGACACCGCCTCCGCGTAGCGCCCGCCACCGATCAGTCCGTACACCACAGCCGTGTGCTGCCCGTCGGGCACGGGCGCGGCCTCCATGGCCAGCACGGCCGCGGAGGTGGCGGAAGCGGGGCCGCGCTGCCATGGCAACGGCGCCGCCGGGCCGGAAGCGGAGCCGCGCTGCCATGGCAACGGCGCCGCCGGGTCGGAAGCGCTTCCCGTGCGCGAGGCCGCGGCCCTGGAAGTGGCGGCGCGGGCGGCCCCGTGCGGGGCGGTGGGAGGTGTCGGTGTGCGTGCGGGCCGGGACACCGGGAGCGGGGCCGCCCCTCCAGCGGGGGGTTGGCTGCCGCGTGCCCGGCCGCCATGGTGCAGGTGGGGGTTCCGGTGACCCGGAGAGGAGCCGCGGCCTTTGTTTGCCCGCCCGCCCTCTCGTATTCCCCGCCCCTCTTCGGGTCAGTGACACTGTGCTTTCGGTGCCGATTCCACCCCGGCTCAAAGAGCTCGATCCTGAGGGCGCTGCTGAGACCGGGATGTTTCCCGCCTTTCGAGGTGTCGTGCAGTTCGAAAGAAAGTAAAAATAAAGTTCTGTATTTTTAAATGCTTTTGTAATCGTTCCCTTAAGCAGTACATGGTGTAAAAGCAGGCGCTAAGCTAAACACGCAGTCCGGATCATGGGACAAGAAGTATTTACTGCTTTGGGCTGTATTTACTATCTTGGGCTTTTTCAGCATGAAATATCCCTGTCACGGCCCATCAAGATCTACCTTACGGCTTCTGGAATCAGGAAGTGTGTTTGTCCCTGGGCACAATCCGCCAGCTTTTCTGCAGCTTTAAAGGTAGAGGAATTGTGCTGAAACTCTTTCAACAAGGTAACTGTGCTTTGCAAGGGCTTTCCACCCTCCCCTATGGTATTTCTACTGAACAGTGATACGTCCACATCACAGGCTGTATAATCTCTGTAATTTCTGTCCGTGTCAATAGCCCTGTTAGAGTCACCATCTTGATTTGGTTTCTGGTCATTCCAGACTAATGCCAAGCGTACCCAATGAGGAAATTTGGTGTGCTCGCAGGAATGAGCGCTGCAAGGTTGTATCTGAGCCACTCAGTCTCATGTGTCTTCAGACGCTTCAATTTGTGTGATTCAGTAATCAATAGATAGAGCTCTGTTTCATCCCAACAAGGTTGTTTCAAAGGGAAAAAAAGAAGAAAATCAAAGCATGCCATTAAAATTGTTTTATTTTTTTTTTAGCAAGACCAATAAAATCAAGTTGTTAATTTCAAAAACATGCTTAAAAAAGCTGAATCAGCATAGTTTAATCTACTAAAGCAAAACAATGGTTTTAAAATGCAAAAGAAAGGAAAAGGATGCAGAAGTCTTTTTTAAAAGTTACACAGTTTGCAAGTATGTAGGATTCACTTGCATTGGAACATACAGGATTTCTGTGTATGTGTCAGTTTCCCATAGGCAAAGATTCAGGGATTATAATGGTATTCTTCATACAACTGTAAGATGCAGTGGCCAACATGCTTATAAACTTGTAATCAAATACAANCAAGAAGTATTTACTGCTTTGGGCTGTATTTACTATCTTGGGCTTTTTCAGCATGAAATATCCCTGTCACGGCCCATCAAGATCTACCTTACGGCTTCTGGAATCAGGAAGTGTGTTTGTCCCTGGGCACAATCCGCCAGCTTTTCTGCAGCTTTAAAGGTAGAGGAATTGTGCTGAAACTCTTTCAACAAGGTAACTGTGCTTTGCAAGGGCTTTCCACCCTCCCCTATGGTATTTCTACTGAACAGTGATACGTCCACATCACAGGCTGTATAATCTCTGTAATTTCTGTCCGTGTCAATAGCCCTGTTAGAGTCACCATCTTGATTTGGTTTCTGGTCATTCCAGACTAATGCCAAGCGTACCCAATGAGGAAATTTGGTGTGCTCGCAGGAATGAGCGCTGCAAGGTTGTATCTGAGCCACTCAGTCTCATGTGTCTTCAGACGCTTCAATTTGTGTGATTCAGTAATCAATAGATAGAGCTCTGTTTCATCCCAACAAGGTTGTTTCAAAGGGAAAAAAAGAAGAAAATCAAAGCATGCCATTAAAATTGTTTTATTTTTTTTTTAGCAAGACCAATAAAATCAAGTTGTTAATTTCAAAAACATGCTTAAAAAAGCTGAATCAGCATAGTTTAATCTACTAAAGCAAAACAATGGTTTTAAAATGCAAAAGAAAGGAAAAGGATGCAGAAGTCTTTTTTAAAAGTTACACAGTTTGCAAGTATGTAGGATTCACTTGCATTGGAACATACAGGATTTCTGTGTATGTGTCAGTTTCCCATAGGCAAAGATTCAGGGATTATAATGGTATTCTTCATACAACTGTAAGATGCAGTGGCCAACATGCTTATAAACTTGTAATCAAATACAAAGCAATCCACGAAAGAAAGGGTAACAAGCAATATACAGTATGTATTCCAATACTGGCACACTCAAGTGATGGAAATCTCTGGGGTATCTAATTTCAGGTGATTTATACCTCCCATTTCATTGCTATGTCACAAACCATTTACATGATTTTACTCTTTAAATCTTTCATTCCTTTGACAAAACCAATAAAAAATTCTCCTTGCTCTAGGATTTCCTTGCCAAGAACACTCAGCATTTGTGTTTGTTAATATATTTTACATAACCTTGAAGTAAACTTGTTTTAAAATTTCCCTAAATGCATGTATCAGTAACTAAAATTGTTTTAATTTTATGAAGGGAAAATAAGTGACCTGTAGACTGAAACACTCCTATTTTTCCACCAAGGTTACTTCATCTAAATATTACAAATTACGCTAGGCACTGCTGGTTGCAGTTTTCAAAAATAATTTGTGACTACTAGTATTGGCTTTGTTGGTAACTACAGGCACATTATGACATTGCTGTGTAGTCTAAGAAGGAGCAATTAGCAAGGTCACCAGACCAGAAAAATGCAGCTGCTGTACCAAGGACATCATCTGAAGAAATACCTGAGCTAAAATGAAACTTACTTGTCTGCTCCATGGTTACAATACATATGATCGACCTCAGCAAAACTCCTAGCCCTGTAAATAGTCAGGGTTGGCTGTGACAGAGCTGTTCAGAGAGTTCAGCGTCCAACTGCCACATGAGACATCCAGTTTAAACTTCTGGGAGCTACTGCTGCCTGACCTTGTACGACTCTGCTTTGGAGCAGGAGCAAAACCATGTCCTGACAAAAGCAGATGTGTGCATCTAGATCATGCTATGGAGCTGTTCTCATTTGACTGTAGGTCACAGGCTGAGAGGGAATTTACTACTTGAACTATGGCCAAAGACATCTTTTGGGCAGCTTATTCTTGGGAAGTGGGAAACTTCTGTCTGAGCCACAGCAGAGCCTCTCCCCAGGTGCTCCTTGCCTGGAACAGTGTTTGGTTTTCTGATGGGGTCACAGTATCACATTGTAGGGGAGCACTTTAACCCATGAGGATGTACATACAAGCCTCTCCTGAGCTCTTCCACCAACGTTTGTCTGCTCCGTGCATCTCCCAGGAGTGATGCAGAAATTTGGGCTGTACCCAGCAGGCATCCTTGTCTCCTTGCTCAGCACACGGGAGGGGCTTTGGCAGAAGGGCAGGAGAAAAGCCTGCCCTTGTGACTACCCACAGGCTGGTGGGGAAGATGCACCTGCTGTTCAAAAAGCCTGCTCCAAATCAAGGAGGTACCAGTGTCAGGCTTCTTCCTAATTACCCTATACAATTTTAGGACAGTTCTGTGGTTTTGGGTTTTTTTGTTTGTGTGTGTGTGTGTGCGTTTTGGTTTTGGTTTGTAGGTTTTTTTGGCAAGGAAAGGTTGATTTTGGTAAATGACCTCACAGGTGGGAATCCTGACTGGAATTACTGTTTGGCCTGAACTATGTTTGAGGATGGGGATGAAGATCTCCTGAGCATTTTCTGGTGACAAAGTGAGGGCTGCTGCTTGGCTGCCTAATTCATGGGACTAGAAACCTGACTGAATTCAGGCTGCAGTTAGCACAGGTCAGTAGAACATCTAGAAAAAAGGCATTGCCACTGAACCAGCTTGAAGCACCTTTGGGGGAGGATGAATCCCTTGTGATCTTACGGATAATCCACATGCTTATCATATTTTAACACTGGAATTGTAAATGCTAGAGGCCTCATTTAAGGCCAAATTTCCACTAACAGCTGGAGCAAATAAGTGGTGACTTTATTGCTGATACGTTGAGCATCTTCAAGCAAAGGCCAAGCAGCACTTTACTAGCACTGTCCTGGATAAGAGTTGTTTTTTCCATGTGGCCTCTGATTTGCCCTTGCCTCTTGTGGATACATGTTTTATGCACACTCACAGAATTAAGCTGATTTCAATATTTGCTTTTTTTTATCTCTTGGGCACGGAAGCAAGTAAAAGATGTAGAATGAGATTAAATAACCTATGCAGTCATCTCCTATTTGCAAAACTGACTGAAATACCGGAAAATTGTTTTCCTATCAAAAATAATGAAAACCAGATACCATTTCTTTCTATCAAGCTTATGAGCAGTACCTCAAGTGTTTCCTACCATCTTAAAATATAATAGGTTTCTTTACTGCATGTTTCCACAAAGAATTTTGCGAGAATTTTTTCTCGCAAACATTTCTTGTGTTAAAAGAATAGTGTAAGATTTTTGTTTATTCAGTTTCAGAGAGCAAATGCTGTTCTGAGATGCACTACTGGGCCCCCTGGTTTTAGTAGGGTTGCTTTGTTTCGCCTGAGAACAATTTGATAAGATCGAGCTGTGTGCTCTCATTTTCTTCCTTGTGATGGAGGAACAGAACCATAACATTAGTCAGCAGTTTCTGAATTTTGACCCACAATGGCAAAGATACCAAAAGACAGGAGAAATAGATGGAGGCAATTACAAACAGTCACTTGATTGATGGTTAACATTGTTAGAGCTTCAGCTGTGTGTCAGGTTGCAGTGGTGCCGAATCCCCATCCCTGCCGGTGGGTGTTGCCATGGGCAACAGTGCACTGAAGCCAATAAAAAGGAGAGGAAATGAGGGGAGACTCAACCTACGGGGAGGCTGTAGGGTATGCTTTGTAAATTATGTTATACTTAGCAATATGCAATATCAAAATTCAGGAAAGCCATGTGTACCTGCCAGCAGTACTGTTGGTTCCTATTATGTGTTTCTCCCATAAAGTTCATGTTGTATGTTTGTATGGCTTGCTGCTTACTATACTGCATCTCTCTTTAATCGGGGAAGAAAGACGTGGTAAAAGAATAGCAGAAATATTTCCATTTGGTGCATATGCTCACTGCTGTGCAGTGTGCATTTCTGGTCCTTCCCTGTTTCTTTCTGATAAAGTGATGTGGTTCAGTTATGCACTAACAGATTGGCTCGCAAAGCTACTGAATTTCCAGCTATTGTCCCACACACATGGTTAGAAGCTCAGAGCCTTTTTGTTTTGTTGTTTTGCTTTTAAAGAAGTGATCAGCAGATTTGTTGTTTCTGTTTGATTGTCAGACAGATGTAGTCAGCTTTTCTAAGGCGCTAACGACTCACTTTCCTTAGAAAGGAGGAAAGCTCTTTCAGCATCTGGTCAGCTGGGCCAGGTTCTGATTTCCTTTAAGTTGGTGTCAGTTCAAGGTAATTCCACTGAAGTAAATGGAGTTTGGCACAGGTGTAAAAGTAAGGTGAATTCAGCTTTAATTTCTGCTGCCAGACAACCCTATATTTAGAATCCCATTTTTCATGGAGTACAAAGGCTTTTTTTTCCCCTATGAATGGGCACTTGTAAGGGCTGCAACATGACTCCTTTTGTGTCCGGTCATTCAGCAGAGAAAGCACCCTCAAATCACAGATCACAAGTCTGCCGCACTAGTGATCCTTGTACTGATGGAAAGAGACCAACTTTCAGGTAATACCAGGGTCATCACACAGAACTAGGCATGTTTGGTTTCATGACTTATCACGTTTGATTAGGTTTTTATGGATACCTTTACCACTGACACCTACATGTGAGCCCTGACTAGTGCTGTAGTAATAGCATCTGAAATTGCACTGAAAGAACTGCAAGAGAGTAAGAGGTAGTCAGTCCAGTGTGATGATGTTCTTCCTCTCCACCATTTCAAAACACTAATTTCAACTGGAAATTATACTAGGAAGGCTTATCCATGGTCCACTTTCCAATGTAACATAAACCTAAAGCACAAGGCAACAGATTTCCTTTTTTATTTGTATTCTATTTTTGTAAAAGCCCATTAATCTTTTCCTTAGGGGACACCATAATTTAAAAAAAATGGTTTAAAAGAGCATTTTTAACAGGAAAAAAACCCCACTCTAAAATTACCATGCATTATTTTGCCTTTATGCAAACTTCCCCTTGCTGAGAAATTTGCTACACTGTTAATATGAATTTCTCGGGGAAGAAGGGACAGCTTGGTGTTTTTAAAGATAATAAAGTTTGCTTTTAAATATAGCAAAGGTAGTCAATTCTAAAGGCCCTGATCAATCACTAAGAAGCTTTGTTGTAAAAAAATACCTCTTTAGAATATAAAGCAGGCTTTTCAGAATGTTCAGACTTAAAAGAGGAGGGAGAGTAAGAGAGGAACATCGCAAAAGCAGGCATAATTGATTCATAACATGTACTGAAGAGATGCAAAACAACAATGTAATTACATACTATTCTGTTTTCTGCAGCTCCTTGCATATGAATTGGCCAGCTTGCATCCCAGTTCTGCTCTGTATTATTAATTTTATTAAGCTGTGAGTTCTTATATTTCAGTCTGTTGTCAGCTTTACAGATTTTTATGACAGCAGTTGAAATGCAGTGGAGCTGAATGAATGCTTCTTAGGTTAAGTCTTCCATGTCGCTCCAGATACCAGCGCAGTCTCACTGCAGGTCTTCCTGTCAGTCCCACAGCCTCCCAGTAAAAGCTGGGAGCTGATGCTGCCATCAAGGTAATATCCAATCAATTAAGCACGTCCGCAAAAGCATTTCTTAAAACATGGTGGGTCTATGCTTATGAAAACCTTTCAGACAGCTCTTATTGTAAAGTGGTATTTGCAGGCTTAATTGATGTCTTTGAGAGACATGGTAAAGTTAGAAGAAAAGGAGGATGAGGATGTTGCCTGAGAAGGAAGTCTTTTTTGGTGCAGCTCCTCCCATTTCCCTCTGTTTACTGCCACGGAGTCCAGCATAGGCTTCAGTTTCACATTCAGCTTCACTAGACACTGGAAGAAGATTAAAAAGAGGATGAGAGGAAAAAATTTTGACACTGAATCAACTCCTTTGGTGGACAGTTCATGGAGTAACAGGGTAAAAAATATTTTAATCTGCACCATGCCCCTACCCTCCTCACCCCCATCTGTAAATACCCGTGTAGGTAAAGGTTATTGTTCCCATTGAGATCTCTTTATCAATCTCGTCCATTTTACCAGAGGCTTTAAGTAAGCCAGCAAACATGTAAAAAGAAGCACATAAATGGCAGAGTTGCTGCTCAGCTAGTTTATCTTTCTTTTAATTCTTAAAGATAGTCCTTAAAGAGGTCCACTGGTTGGATGACAAGTTGGACAAAACTGAAATGATCTCCCTAGTACTAAGTTCTTTTTCCCTACAGATGAGTACTATGCTTTCCCAAGCTGGGGGAAAAAAAAAAAAAAAGTGTGTGTGTGCTCAAGATAAAAACAAGTGGGTTTTCTTTTGAGATTGCACTGAAATCACCTCTTTCCTACATACCTAGACTAAAACTCACAGAGGCCAGTAAGAATCTTTTATCTCGTTTCATCTGGCTTTGAATCAGTCCCCAAATTATGTAATTCCTGCATACCTTCGCTAGAAGTTGATCTTACCTTCTCCTTTTATATCAAATGCTTATGTGAAAAGACCACAAGTGCTTCACTTGCTTTTGTATCTGCATTAAAGAGAGATCAAACCTTATTCACTGGATATGAAGAAAGGGGTAACCAGTTACCTCCCAGGCAGTCATGTAATGTGTCCTTTCAGGACAGAGGAGTATTCTTCTTTTGCAGCTTTTCTGACTAGCAAGAAGTGGGTTTTGCAGAGAGCTGGGCAGCATGTTTTCTTCGATAGCATGGATAGTGCATATTTGCCATTTGAAAGAAAGTGTTGGTGCAAGATTAAAAAACAAACAAACAAAAAAAGACAAAGGAGACAGCAAAAGTTGTTCTAAAAGTACAGAAAATTATAAGGAAAAGAAAGGAAAAGGGAAGTAGGTACCTTTGCAGTTGATAATTTTTTGTTTTAAATAGCAGGGTTAACAGCAACTGTTTTAAGTGGTCCCCAGAGCCCAGACACCACTAAAGGACTGGACTTTTTTATAGCTAGTCTGTAAGCATGGGAGCTCGGCTTGCTACTGAAGCAAGTCTTGGTAGATTTTTAATTGAGCTATTATGTGGTAATTAAGGGTTAATGGGCTGATTTTAAGATGTGCTGAAAACTTGCTATTTCAGTTAATTTCAATACGAAATATGAATGCTCAGCACTTCCAAAAAATCACACCATGAGTAAGAAGCTGATTTGCATGGAACTGGAAGCAAATCCACTTGAAATTATTTCCTCAGAATATGGCACAGACTAGGCAGATTATTTTGTAATTTTGGGCCTGGGGTAAGAGGCAGAGTTCACTGTAGTCTCTGTCCCATGTAAGTATTGCTCGCTGGTGATGCTCATTCATTTGACAGAACAGATTCCCATGACCATGCCTCAGAACTCTCCATTTCTATCTCTTTATTTCAGACCATTGTGAATTTCTTAAACTTGATTTGGCAGAGTCCAAAACAGAGGGGCAGTAGTACATTATAAACAGCTGAAAAGACCTGAAAAGCTCACTACTGTTACCATTTGCACCTGCATTTCAGCTGTCAGCTCAATGTCTAGAGGTAGCACATTAGAGACCCAACTCTTGACAGCAACTTATCAGATCCTTTCTATGCAAAGCCAGTATCCATCCCCTGTCATTTAAGCTTGCTGGTATTTCTTAAATCTTTTAAGAATTTTTGTGAAGTATTTTTCCAATATACACTTTAAAAAGAAATATACAGATAGATATATAGATATAGATAGATATAACACACCCCTGGTGGCTGAATCAGTGTTTAAAAATCAGTGTGTTTTAAATATCTCTAAGAACAAAGATGGTGTTCTGCACTCACACCCTGTCAGTCCCAGGATCTGTAAGCACAAAATGCAGTCCAGGTTGTTCCAGTCATAAATGGCATACCAGGAACCTATACCAGCTCCAGGCAACACAGAGGTGACAGAGCTCATGGAACAGTGGTCTGTCTCAGCATGGCTCTTCAGCTCTTGCCTATGTCTGTGGCCTTTCTGTACCCTTTTTGTTTTTCCAAGGCTGACCATGAGACCATGTTGTTTTCAAGCCTAGTGCCAGGGAGCAAATGCAGGGGTCTGTGCATGACCTCCTGCTGTGCCTGTCCCTCCAGGCCTTGGCATATGCCATGCTCTTAGGGTAGGAGACAGTCTGTCACCTACAGTGCCAAAGGGACTGCGGGTGCTTGAGGTGCTTTCATCAATTACCTTTGCTTTGACTGCAACAGAGAACAGAAGCCTGAGTAGGTTGGGAATGGATTCAGGAAGCACCCCCACAGTTCTGTGGTAATCACTATTATCGTATGATATGTAAACATATTTTACATCCAAAAGTAAATATACATATATTTCTCAGCAATATAGACTTAAGTGCACATTAGAGTCTAATAACCCAGGTGCAACAGAGGCTACCAGGTAAATAACAAGAATGGTTAACTACTAACATTGATGAAATAAATTAAAAGGAGTATTTAAGAAATAATAAACCATGTCTTTGATATTAATTTTTACCATTGCACCAGCAATTAATCCAATGGAATATGCACAAAAAATATATAGTGTAATTTAAAGAAACTTTATTTTGTTGCACATTAATTTAGATTAGGGATACTTGACAGTGCAGATTTTGCACTTGGTCTATAAAATGTCTTTATTCAGACATTGATTTGATGTTTGAACCACTGCTTCTGTATTTAGTATCCATTCACTTTGGGACTTTTTCGTTCTGATCTAGTCTTTTAATTAAACCAACTACTATAATTCCTATGGAAATTAGCTTTTATTTTATTTTTTCCAGCTACCAAAGCATTTCAGTAGGACTTCTCCGATACCAAGTGCACAAATTGGATTTTATTTCTTCTTGAGATGTAATTAAAACCTCATTTGATTACTATATATCTGGCCCTGTTTTAATTATTAAACTCCAGCAATCAATTTGCTTTTATGAAGCTTTTGGGAAATTATCTCAAAAGCAACACATTTTTCTCCCTTCTGGCATGCTCTCAACCATTTACTGAATTACGTACAAAGCACCTGTTCCTGATCCGGATTAAACCACCAATTTATTCTCAAAGCTATTTAAGTTTATTTGGCTGTAGCCTCGTCAGGGTTTTCTACCTCCTGGCTGCAGTTTTTACTTCCCATTTTATTGCAGGAGAACCCCTTGATGTACTGCTTTTCCATGCCACTATTTTTGATGCATGCCTCTTATGAACAGCATTTCTAGTGATCTGTCTAATTTGGTATCCAGGTTCTTAATGCCTCATTTATTATTTGCTTTGCTAGGAAGAGGCTTGGTCTTCAATAGCTGTCTGACCCACATAAACTCAACAGCTCCAGAAACACCCTTTTCCCTTGTCCCTCCTTGGTGCAGCAGGCAGGCTGTGAGCTGGCATGCAGCTGGGCTCGGGGGTGAGGGAACCCCTGCCCAGGGGAGTTCCCGGGGACTCCAGTGCCCACTTGCAGTCCTTACACTGCAATGCAGCTGCCTTGCTACACAGAATAGGACAGGATTGGTGACCTTTCCCATTTTATCCCCTTTACTGTAAAAGCTGTTCTTAGTAGCAGAGATGAAGCATGCGGGAGGAGCAGTCATGCTGGCACTGCGTGCTCCAGCATTAGTAAAAGCCAAGATAGGTTTCCTTCTGCGCCCATATATTACCTCAGATGTGCAACTAAGCTGTTTGTCAGCAAGTTACTGTATAGCAGTGACTTTTTCTTACCACCTTCAATTATTTAGGTGTCTTTTGGGACTGTGTGCTGCTCTGCCCACAGCATCCTTTCACAAGGTACAGCTCCACTTATATGTAAGCTCCTCAGCACAAGAAAAGGTTAAAGACACTTAATGATACATTGTGTGCATCTGGGAGGGGCAGGGTGCCTGAAGGAAGAGCCCAAAAGGTGGGGAAGAGCATGAGATACCCAGAGGAAGCTATTTATGGGAGAAGGTAAGGAGGGGAGAGTGTTGTTGTGTTTTTTTTGTTGTTTTGGGTTTTTTTTCCCCTTATTTATAGAGGTGTATTTCTTAATCATGTTTTACTGAACAAGTCATAAAGAACATAGAAATAGTAGCAGTAGCAACAAACCCCTTCAAGGGAGAGGGTGGTGGGTAGCAGTGGAGGCATTTGTTGGTATTTTTGGGTACCAGCCTCCTGGGTTGAAGTGGGGTGTGGAGGGGAGAAGACTTAATCTGCTACAGCACGTTCATCTCTGGAGAAGGATGTTAGCTGAAACTGCCAAGGTGTAGCACAGATATGGCCAGAGTATAAATTATTGCTAAAGCAAATGCAATGTTTTGCTGTATGCTAAGACTAGTGTCAAATCTGTTTAAAGAGGAGCACGGTATGTCCTAACTTACAAACAGTGCAGGACCTCCAGAGTGTATACTTTTCTTCCCCTCCCCACCAGAGATTCTCATCCAAATATTGACCAATTCTGACCTTGCTTAACTTATGAGCTTTGACAAGATTACAGCTCATGAAAGTATGGTTTCCAGGCTAATATTTGTAAAGTGAGTTTATGGAATAAGACCATATAAATTCATTTTTATGACTGAGCACGTATAAAAAAGTTATAGGTCTCAGTGTTCACTCTACTTTGGAACCCAGTGGTTTCTAATGAATCACTTTTATTATGTAGGCAGTTTCTGAGTTGGAAGGAAGGACCAGTGACCGAGAAGCCATAGGGATAAATTCAGACTCTGTGTAAGCATATGAAGCATTGTTGAAGTCAAGAGAGTCATGGCCAGTTACAGCAAAGCTGAATTGGACTCTTGAGTTTTGCTGAAGTTGCTTTCATGTGAGAATGCATAGGCCAAAGGTGAGCCATTTATCTGAACGTCCTTGAACTTCAGATTGGTTCAGATAAAAGGGAACCTGAGATGCAGTCATCCACAGATTTGATCTTCATAATACTGATACTTGATAGAAGTTGTTTTGAACACCTAAAAGTATTTTTGTATATATGCCCAGATGCTAAACCCAAAAAGACCACTAAATTTCTACTTGCTCTATGTAGAATACAGAAGATTAAGTGATATAGAAAAGATATAGGGATTAAGCCCTGTGAACCCTTGACTGTGTCTGTATATGAATTATTTGCTCTACTGATTCAGGACTGTATTTAATCATTATGTTCCAGAAAAAAATACAGTATTTGTGAGAGGGTTGAGTTCATGGGAAAAAAACACAAAATTATTGCCATCTTCTCATGGTTGAAGGGGAGTTTGTTTAGTCCTTCTAGTCCTTACTGAGAAAGGGTCCAGGTCAGCAAATACATAATACATTAGTGCAATACTTTCTCATTTATGCGATGGAATTTTTTTCTGATGCCTAAAAATGTAATTAGATGATATTAATATGCTATTAATTTCTCTGATAGAAAATAGGAGTTTCTTTTAGCTTCTCTCTAAAAATTGTTAGTGGAAGGAAGCCAATTGTGACTGGAAAGGGATCTAATACATGTACCAGTGTTCAGCGCTTCTGCTATGAATTAGTGTTAAGCTTCCTTCTGGTGATGGTACACTAGCAAGAATAATACTGTACTCCTTTGTAAGTAAATATGCATATTAGGGAGAGAGCATTATAAAGTAAGATTCACCACTGATAAAATGTGCCAGGTACTTCAGGGAGGAAAGCATGCCCAGAGCTCCTGGAAGCCAAATGTGCTCTGACCACTATCTAGCATGTTATGCTGCCAAAGGGAGAGTAATTTTGAAGGACTGGGTACCTACAGAAGTAGCTCAACTAATGTATTGCTGTAGTTGCAAAGGCTTAATCTGTAATAATTCCATTAAACCAAGGGTTTGCTCAGAAGAGTTATTTCATAAACAACTTCTTATTTAGCTGTGTCCCACATTGAGCATGCAGGAGACAGAATGTTTCTGACTATTTTCCTTTCAACATTTTAACCAAGCAGCAGATCAATGTCTTCTACCCTGCTATTAAATGGATTTTGAAAAATTCTTCAAACCATATCAGTCTCATATGCTGATTTAGTTCTTTGAATTTACCCTCAGCTGGGAATTCTACAGGCAACTGTGATTCTGTTGTGTTAAACACTTACTTGAAGCCTTTCATCCATCATAATTTCTAGTCCTTTTCTGATGCAATGTAGTTTGTGCTTTGTCTTTCCTGAAAACTGAGTGGCTGTTAAATTATCCATTCATCTTCTTTCAGATTTGCTGTACAATTTGAGTTCCCTCTATTGGCTGTCTCTTCTACCTTATCTGCCAACTTTTCAACCTGCTTCCTCAGATCTTTATATACATTTCCATACATGACAGCATGTCCTTCGCTACACATTGGGCAGATAATTCTAAGTAAAACAGCAACAGAAATTGTGGTATTGTGAATTATTCAGTTTTTCTCACAGATCAGGGTGAAAGCCTTTAGTGAAAGCCTTATCTTCACTGAAGTCAATGACAAATGCGGGGTTTTCTATGTTCTCCCCACTAACCTTGTTGATGAACTACCGTTTCAGCTGAGACCATTTTGGCATGACTATCTGAGAAGTAAGTACTCTTGTCTGAAGGAAAAAAGTACTCCTTTCTGCTTCCTCTTTTTCTAAACATTTTGGAGAAACTTGTAAATTTCTAAAACTGTTGATACAAATATAGTGTTTCATCAATAATCTCACCAAATTACCAAAATCCTAGCACATATAATACTCTTCTGATTTTCCAAGGCAAAATTATACCCTCCTTGCTCTTGGGAAGCAAAAAGAGAGGATCAGGATCTTTGTACCTGTTGTAAAAATGGTCTTCATGGTATAAACAGAAAAATCCTCGTTCTGAAACCACCATATTACACTGTGAAATAATGATGGACTTAGACAAAAATTGCAAATAAAAGCATTAATTTTTCTTTTCCCATTTTTTCTTTGTTGTATAGCCCTTCTTAACCTTTTCTGTTAGTAAAAAAATAGCAGGTTAAGGACAAGAAGTAGGAAAAACAGTCTGCTAATCCCTTATTCCATTAATGTAATTTTCAATACAGTACTAGTACCTGAGTTTTCTGAAAGTTTAAGAGAATTCATTCTGGGTGGCCTCATTTAGATTCATCACTAGCAGACAAGTAACAAGGCAAAAAAAGTGCTGAACCTTGTTAAATTCCTATTTCAAGGCTAGAGAGCGATCCTTCTACAGTGCCAAAATTTCCTTTCTCTGGGCCAAACACTTACTCCTAACATAATCCTTAGCTACCAACTTCCCCCCAGTGTTGGCATTTGGCCTGATTAAGTTTCCTCTGAAGCAAATTTCTTACTAACACAGCAGAATATGTTGCACCTGCTCTTCCTTGGATAATATTACCCCCTGGATTTCAACAGAAAGTGAGACTAATTTGATCTGCCAACATCTGTGCAGCCTAAGTCCATAGTGTATCACATACTGCATCCAGAGCCTATTTGCCTTACTGATCCTTGTCAGCCAGGCAGTTTCAGGAAACATAAATACATTATCTCTCATTCTCTGTGTCCAAATTAAATGTAAGAAATGAGCCCTGCCGAAAGTGTGCATTTTTATGGTATTCTTTAGGATCTGTTGAAAGTTATCCTCCCCTTCCCTCAGCATGTTACACAGGAAGACCTGGTTTCAATGAGAACCACACAGCTGATCAAATTGCTTCCTGAGAACACATTTTTCCAAATAGCTTAGTCCTGATTTTGTTTTGTGGGTTTTCTGTTGTTTGTTTGGAGTTTTTGTTTGTTTGTTTGTTTGTTTTGTTAAAACATTTCTTAACAACTTGTGAACATGTTTCACAGACTTTCTATATATTCCTCTTGGTGAATAGCTAGTGAACTCCCTCCCCTCTAACTAGTTGGTAATGTAGAACACCAGTGTCCTGACTTTTGTATCAACAATCCTAGGTATGGGAGAATGGTGGAAATCCATTTCCAAAATGTTCATACAGACATAGTCTTCTTGATTAAGTAATTTTAAATTTTTTTCAGTTCTGACTTACGAACAGGACAGAAACATCTGAAGGAAGAATTGCTTTGACTGCATCCAGTGACTCTTGCCTGGCTAAGGACTAAGCCATGCCATACAGTCCATTCTGGACAAGCAGGACTCTTAGAGGATTGGTTCAAACTCTGAATTTCTTATAAAATATTTCCTCATGCAAACTGAATGTTTGCATGTAACTGAAGAATAGAGTGAAAGGGATAGAAGTGGTAACTGTGGAAGGGCTGCATGAGGACACAGCAGTGTAAGCATGATTGTTAAAGCACACCTTTTTCATGTTCTCTGCAAAGGAATATTTAAAGGTTAATCTCCTGCCTTACAATTTTAAGTAGAATATACACCTTTGGAAAAAAATGACTGTGTGTGTATGCACTTCCAATTCAAGTGTCAAAGTCAGCTCTTGAACCAGAGAAGTTAAAGCACAAAGGCGGTCATGACTGTTGAAGATTTCGTGGCTCTACCATTTATGACACGCTGTGCATTTAATCTAAGTTTACAAGCAGAATAGATACTTTTGCAGCTACATCATCCTACTCTGCAAATAGATTAAATTACAAGGCCAGACATTATCTTCTGTAGGAAGACCAACACATCAGAGCTCTTGGAGTTGCAGACAAAGAGATTACATTTCTTTCTAAGTATGTTACACAATGTGATAAAGAAGGACTCTGTTCCTCCACATTTCGTTCAAACCATTTGAAGTACTTGCTAGGCTCAACATAAATGCTTCTACTCTTCCCAGGTTCCCTCTATAAGCCTGGATGGAGCAATGCAAATCCAGTTTTGTAGATACTATTCTATGTTTAAAGTTCTCAATACCCAAGAAAATCTTGAATAGCTCTAAAAACAGCACTAAAACGGAGCAGTTCAAGGGAGCACCAAGGTAGAGGTGAGCAGGGCAATCTCAGGCACGCATAAGTTGTAAAAGGCATGAGCTTCTTTATCTTCCACAAAGACGTCTCCCTTAAATTTAAATAGCTGCTGTCATTGTCACTGACTACCTGACTATGTATTTATCTGCCCAGAAGCAGAGTGCATGGCCTTTGGCCCTGCTATTCATGGGGCTACTGTCTCTGCCTAACAATGGTGTGAACAGAGCTGGGCTTCTGTTAGCATCTTTTGTTTGATGTGAATCGCTGAAGCTTTGATGTTGTTTGTTAGAAATATAATGATTAAAAAGAATAAGATCTTCACTCTCCCACTCTGCTCCCTACAGAGCAATCTAAAATCTGAGTTGGGAAAAATCTGTGACTGATCCTGCCTGAGATAGACACAAACTGCAAGAGTCCAGGAGAGAAATCTGTTAGTGTTGAAACTCTTGGCTTGTCTTTACTGGAGGGTCAGAGAGGTAATTTGTCTTAATGATCAAAATTTTGTTTCCTGTTACACAAACATCTATGTTCAAATAGGTATAGAACACTTTCTTTGTGTGGTAAACACAGCTGTCAGTGTAGCCATAGTGCTTTATTTTCAGTGGGATGCCTTAGATTTCTGCTTCAGTTGCACATGCTTCCCATTTATAGGATATTCTAACAATACAAGGGGCTGATTCCTTCATACTGAAGCTACATTAGTAGATTTGAAATGCTCTACAGTTCTAAAAAAAAGCATTTTTCTTTATAAATTATTATTCTAATAAGTTTGTTTCTCATCTCTACTGATAAACCCTTTTCTTATTGTCATTTTTGAATGAAGAGCAAATGTGATGCAATAAAGAATAAGTAAAGACACTAAAATCTGAGCTTCAATGTAAATGAATGACTGTTCTGCTACTCAGGGCAAAAACTCCACTGTCACATAAAAATACTCTGATCAGTGATCACCACAGTAACAAAAAAGTAAATTCAATAAAATTATAATGTCCCAAGTGTAATAAAATGCAATGAACAAAAAATTGGGATGCTTTTATCTTACAGACCTTTGATCCACAGTGTGAAGGAAACTGATTTGATTACTAAGGGGTTTTGAAATTGGAGGTGGCTTGATTCCTACATTGAGCAGCAGATAAGGGAGAGAGCAAGGCAGCAGAGCCATGGCTTATCTTGTGCCAGGAGCAGAGCCAAGCTTACAGAGCAAATGCAAAAAGGTTTTGGATTTAGACACTTGGATATGGGAAATCTCTCTGTGCATAACTCTAGATATTAATTTTTTTAATATATCCCCAATCATCATTATATACCTATAATTACCTCCAGGCTTCACGTTAGCATATGATGTAGCACAGTCTTGTGTATCACTGGCCTTTTTTCTTCTGGGTGGGATGGACATTCCAAGGGGCAGTCAAACAGGACTGCTAATTGAAGTTGCATAGCTCTTACTGATTTGCTAATTACTTGTAAGCCTGCTCACAAAAAGGGACCAAACTCAGAAAGCAATTCTAACCTGGTAAGCTGAGGAATGTGATACGTGTTCCCCAGCAAAGCCATAACTCTCTAAAATGTGCAGCAAAGTTTATATACAGTTTTAAGTATGAAACATTCCTCATGGGCACTCTGGTATGCAGCCTAGCTGATAAGCTTGGACTGCAGAGAAGATACGGTTTGTTCTGGTACTGTCAGAGGCACTGGGGTGGTATCAGAACACTCCCGGAAATTTGGGCTGCCAAGTTTTTTCAGCGTTGTGTACTTCAGACAACCGCAGCTGCCAGGAATAGCCTCCTCTTGGGAACTACTTTGAGCAAAGACGTTCTCAGAGGGCTCTGCTGATCTCCCATGCCACTTTTAATGGGAGTTGCCGGCATTCAGTGCTTGCTGGGATCAACTCTGGTGTGGGTGTCAAATAGCACAGAGCACATTAGAGTCTGCTGCAGCAACTGCCCTGGTGGGGATGGGCGCATTTCCCCCAGCATTTTCTCCAGGCTCTGGGTGCTGGGATCTGCCCATGTGGATTCAGGACTTCTAATCACTAGCATGGAAAAATATATGCAAAGGCCTTGATTTTGTTGTCTATGTTTTAATGTCGTAATTTTGGTATGAAAGCAAGTGTCAAATGTTTGGGTTTTTTTCAAACGTATAGTTTTTGTAAGTACTGTGGTAGTGAGCTACATAAGTACTGATAAGATTTTACTGATCTGTCAGCTCCCAGTCCACCTCTTTGTATTGCATTTGTAATGATGTAACCTGTTCTCTCCCCATATGCAGTTCCTACAGGGTACTAAAAGGGCAAGAATTTTAAAGAATGTTAAAAAAAAAGGAGAATCTAGGAATTGGCCATAGTTATGTTCAGCTAGCCCTAAGCAGAGGATTTACAGTGCCTGAATACTCTGATGATGTGATAAGTGTATTGAAGTTTGATTAAGCTGGATATGAAAATTAAAACTTGGCTCCACACTGAAGAGAGAATCTCCTGCAGTGTGATACTATGGCATCAAGTTTTCTGTTTACCCCTAAGGCTGGTGCTGCTATGACTTTCAGGTTTGATAATGTCTCTTTTTTAAGTTGTTGAGCAGCAGGCTAATGGCTGCACAGCATGATGCAAAGACAGTAGAATGCAGGGAAATCAGATGTGAATATATTCCCCAGAGATCTCCTGCTAAGATGGAGCTAACTAACCACAACTTTAGTGCTCAGATGTGGTCTTCTCATGCAGAGGATGGGCTGATTATCAGTTCTTCCTGCTTTACTGTACATTTTTGGATTACAGATGCTATTACAAAAAATGAATTCTAGTATAATATACATTCTAGTGTAATTTAAATTGTTATAATGAAAGGAACATTATTTTAAAAGATTTTTTTGTCCAACGTCAATGTCATTGTCCCTCCCCCATATTGTTCAAAATTATCTTGGTATTTTAAAAAATTCAGGTTTATAGTCTTCTTCTGTGCCTGTTTTGCCTTAATTGTGTGAAAGCCATAGCTGTAGTTTATTTCATCAGGACAAGAACTAACCTAAGGAATGGACAGGATCTGCTGGCAAAGCAGTGGCTGACCTTGATGTTTACACAAGTGTCTGTTGTCCATGCCACACAACAGGAGTTGCTGCTGCTGCTGGGGAGTCACTTTGTTACTGCCACAGTGGCAGCCTCAGATGCCACAAGGTCTGGAGGGCAGAGAGCACATTGTTCTTCTTACCTTGTGTGGTGCTGGTGATATATCTGGTCTATAAAATGAAAGGGAGCTGCCAATCCATTTTTATTTGTGTGGAGGGAGCTATGTTAAGGCACAAGTTAAAAACTTGTATGTTAACATGGGAGCTGGTATCTGCTTCCCAGCTCCTGCCTGTGTATCCTCACTGGCCTCTTCATTGCTTCGAGGGGTTAGGCAGTTTAGGGTGCAGTGGTAATAGGAAGAAGAGCTTGCAGTACCCTGAAGACACCTAGAGAGAACAGCCGCATGTTTTCTGATATCAGTGGCCAAACTGTCAGTCTTTGGTGGCATAAGCTGGTCTGTGTGGTTTCAGTGAGTAGGAGAAAGATTGGCTGACACAGTAACTGATGATTAAATTTCTACAGTGTTACTTTGCATTTATCATCCTGCTCTTGTAGCTCTTCTTTCTATACAGATAACAGAGAAAAAGTTACAGTGTTGAAGTTTATGTTACGCAAGTTAAATCCTGAAGCTGGTTTAATCCAAAGAGACAGAAGCATTGTTCTGGTAGGAAAAAATTCTTCACCAAAAGAGTGGTCAAGCACTGGAACAGGCAGCCCAGAGAAATGGTAGAATCACTGTCCCTGGAAGTATTAAAAAACCCATGTAGATGTGGTGCTTAGGGACATGGTTTAGTGGTGCACCTGGCAGTGTTAGTTTAATGGTTGGACTCGATGATCTTAGAGGTCTTTTCCAACCTTATTGATTCTGTGGACACCTATGGCCTTAACAGAGAACTTGAGAGCTTACACACCATATGCCAAGCACCCAGGCAGTCCATGTAGAAGCATAATTAAAAGAGTAAACTGAGTTAAACAGCACACAGGTTAAACCACAAATCATTTGTCATTCACCTTAAGGGCCTGGTCTAGAGTGCCCCTTAACAGTTTCAAAAGCTGCCAGAAAGAAGTGCCTTGAGCTTCCCTCTGGGTCACACAGATTGGGACAGGTTTGACAGCAGCACCTTCTGAGATTGTCCCTCTGGCACATCTGTCCACAGCACTCTATACCTTGCCATGATGAGAATCAGTTTGTCTCAAACATAATAAAATAAACTGTTGCCCTATCAGCTTCTATAACGTGGGAGGAATTATGTTTGCAGCCATTACCACCTTCAGAGAGTCTGAAGATTTCTGCACAGAATTTGGACTTTTGGTAAGGTCAGAGAAGAGTTCAAACAGCCTTCAAGACTGCTCTGAAAGCTAACTCTTTTTCCCTAGTATTCTCTGAGCTCCACAGAAGCAGTAAGTAAAAGTTACCTCATACAATGGCATGCAGATACTGTCAATCCACTCAAGCTGCAACCTGGGTAGTTCATGTTTCCTGTTCCGATCAAAAATGGCCTGAAATTGAGAAGGGAAAAAAACTGTCATGTTTTATTATGTTGCAGTATTTTACAGACACATCATCCAGCTGTAATCAGATTCTCACAACCAGAACACTTTGTAAACCAATCTTTGCAGCAGTCTTCCCACTGCTTTGCCTGGCATGAAAAATAAGCTGTTTATTTTCAATTCTAGTTTGATTTTTTTTTAGGTTGAATGTGTTTGTATTTTATAATTCTGTGATGTAAAATAAATGCTGCACATTTGGAGCAGAGCTGGTCAGTAACCTCCTGTAGGAATGTGAAGTAGATCCCTTTGAGTAGAATTTTCCTTTTTCTCACATAGTGTTTTCCAGCTCAGCAAAATGAACAGTGATGGATCTGGACTGGCTCTCTCCCTCCCACTTACAGAGCCTTTCTGCAGAACCTGGCTGTGACTGTGAATCCAAGTGGTAGGAAATCAACAGATCCATTTTGGGAGCAGTTATCAATTTGTTGCTCTGGAGTCAGCTTAATTCACTGCTCACTGCCCTCTCTCAGTGATATGTTAAGAGTATGTCAGCAGTTGATCGGGTTTAAAAATTCCTCATTATGTGGTAAAACTCCACATACTTTTGACCCTTAGCCATAACTGTTAGGACTGATGGCATATAACACTTAATACACCGGTTTACTGATTTTTTTTTTTTTTAATAGTGAAGTGCAAAAAGAGAGGGCAATTTTCCTTCAAGTGGTATGGCTTCAGAGCATCCCACACGTGGCCCACATATGACTCTGTTCCTTGGAACAGACTGAAGAGCCCAAAGGGAGAGTGAGAGTCTCCCTATTATGGAGAAAATACTAAAACTATTAATAGCCACACACTTCTTTACCACCTGTCTGGGCTGTTGGATGCAGATTTTCAGAAGACATGAATCCAGAAGAAAGCTCTGGCTTTTGTCTTTCTCTGTGAATCTACCAAGGTACACAAACTGTAGATGTAATAACATACCTTAAAATAATTCTTATAGCTGCTGGGCCTGAGCCATTTGCACTGGAATTCTTTGCTGCCTAAAGACAGTAACATTAATGTGTGTATTGAAATAAAACTACCTTCTATTATGCTTCCGTAGTATGAGAAATGCACTTTGCAAATTTCATATACAAGGCAGGAAAGGCATTTACATCTACATGGTACTTTCAGTTCTTCAGGCCTAGATTTGGTCTCTGAATTGTGAATGACTGTCTGATTACTCTTCTCCTGGACTACTGTTTCCACTTTTTCTCAGAGGATGCACTCACAGAACTACTTTAGAGCAGAAATCCAGCTGTATACTGACAGTATACAAAGTGAAAAGCCATTTATTGTGGTTGAGCATCATTTACTACCAACTATTAAGCTTTATTGACTTCATCACATCACCACAGGCCTATGTGAGTATTAATGTAGGGAGAACAAGTCTGAGACACTGGGCTGGCCTTCTGATATTTGGAAGCATAAAATTTTGGAAGCATATTCGTAAATGGCTTGTAGATTAAATTATTGTGAATACTTTCTGTTACCTGTTGCCTCCAGATAATGGCCTCTCAACATTTTGAGCTGTTTAACCTGGATAAGGCTTTTTCTTCTAATCATTCAGTGAAAACCTTTATGAAACTTTCCTAATTCTTTTTTGACACTTCATACCCATCTGCCACTCTATACTCATTTTTTCTTTTATTCACAGTGTTATATTTAGTTGTATACTTTTAGAAATGCATTTCAGCATTTGATCCATCAAATAACACAAACAGCTGCAACACGAAGTACATCAATTTTGATTTCCATAGGTAACTGGTGATCTTTTATTTGAATTCTGCTGCTTAAAAAAGTCACTGACAAGATAACTTTGGGAATAGGTACAGAAAATGGGTAAAAGGGCTCAACGCACAGGTGACTGTGTTGATGGGAGAGCTTTAATTTACTCCAAGATTTTTCTTTATGTACAAAATACCATTCATTTTTCAGAAGGAGCCCAATGATATTTTCTTACTCTATTCCAACTATTTTACAAGTGATAAAAACTTACTGAAGGGGTGAGTTTGAGTTCAGATCTTTCTCTGTCTCCTTGTTCAAAGAACTCACTGGTCACCAGCTCAGCTGCCTAAAACATAAATAATTATAAAGATTAGAGTTCTTGTTACATAATTTTTAGGATATAGAGTTTCTGCTCAGACCACGACTTCAGCCTGTGTTTAACTGTAAAGAAGTGAACAGCCTCACTTCCATGACTGATATCAGGCATGTGTTCAGGACTGGGTATACAGGGGGTAAAAACAGCCACAGTCCCTTTTCGGTAGAGAACTGCCTGGGGGAATTACACTGCAATGTGAAGGTAGCACTCAATGCAATGTGCAACTTACTCAAGTACTGAGAACAGAATGGAAAATTATAGCTTCTTGTTGGCATCCATAATTATGTCTATAAAGATGCTTTGTAAAACACTGAAGAGCCCTCTGGGTGTTTACAGGCTGTTGGCCTATACAAACAATGTCACTTATCAAAGAAACTTAATTAACCAATACCCTCTGTTGTCTTCATCTAATGTGAATTCATAAAGATTATTTTTTCACCACTAGGCTTTATGTTTTTTCCCCTATGATTGTCATCACTACAGGATCTGGATATCTAAATATAAACTCAGATTGTGATGATCATATTGATTTTAAATCAAGAATGGGTGGGTTGGAAGTTGGAACACATATTTCTGACTTTTGTAAATTAAGATGTTCTATTCACATAAGAGATTCGTGCTTCTTAGAAGAAGACATAAATTAAACAAATTTAGTTATGGAAATGAGGAATTTTTGGAAGTCAAACAGTGAGCAATTCTGATATAGTACTGTACTCTTATCATGTGTGGGTTGCACATGCAACACTGGAGATGCAAAAAAGTGGAAACTAATCTACTGAAGATGGTGTTCAGATCCTAAAGTTCCTCTCATGCCTACAAGTTGTTTTCAAGCTAGGAAATCATTTCATAATGCCAAGCCATGAGAGGGTAAACTAAGCAGAGAACCTGCACTTTGTAAAATCTCAAAATTTCTTGTTCTAGCAACTGCATTGTAGGTAACATTCACAAATCCTAAGCCTTGTTACAGTTGAAATAATGAGGACCAAAATAAATTTGAAGTAGGTGAATTGATATAAAGCACTCTTAAATCTTGAGCCAGGCTATCACATTTTGGGACTTTATAATGTATGTAATCCCAGTGCATTAATAAAATTCTGGATCAATATTCCAGATGGAAGAATAATTTAACAACTTAGCAGCAATTAAGGGTTTGCCAAATGTATTGTATAAAAATAATCAAGACATAGTATCATGCCTGCCTCTCAGTGCTATTCTGATCCTGTGCTCCTTATGTCCCTTTCCCTCTTCTTTTATCTGTTTTGATCTTCTCTTCCTGAATTTTTTCTTCTTACATGTGACCTTTACTCCTTTTGAGTCACATATTTTAATCTCTTTTTCCCTCACTTTTCATGTCTTTTTTTTTCCTTTTGGCACAGTTGAGGTCCAACTATTTCCTGTTTTGCCTCTGTGGACTTATTCACACCTTTGCTCAACCAGGTAATGTTTCAATCAATTCCAGACATGATTTCCCAATATAAGGTAAACCTGTACACCAGGCTGCAGGGGAATTTTCACCTGCAGACCTCAAAAGTGATAAGCATAAACCCCCCCAGTTTTCCAGAAACTTCAGCACTAATTCTGTACTGTAGCACAAAGACTGACAACATGGAAAACAGCCCCCACTTGACATTTTGACTGTCAAAGAAAATGCAAAAGGGTTAAGGAGGAAGAATGAGGAGAGATTGCACACACTGCAGCTGTGGCCAGGTGGCACTGAAAAATCTTGTGACTCATTTCCCCACTGTGGGATATAAGCTGCTTTCCTGATTTCCCTGCAAGGTGGCCATATCCTGGCCAAGCAGAGCAACAGCCTTAGCAGAACTAGTTATGGTCTGCTTATAAAAGCAAAAAAGGCTCACCTGACAAAACTGCAAACTGAGCTGAAGCCCTCCCCCCATAAATGCATTTTCACTCAGTTGATGTGCATGTAACTTTTGTAGATCCCTTTCAGCTTCTGTTACTTTCCTAGCCTTCTCCAAGAAATCTGGCTGCTCCTGCATCACTAGTTATCTGGTCTAGCTTTCTCTTTTCCACCCCATCTTTATAACTATTTCTTTGCTGTTCACCAAACTCCCTTAAGGTGTATACCCACACTCACTGGTGTATTTTCTATTTGCTTATTGATGCTGTATATTCCTCCAGAACCCTACACTGTCTTCTACTAACTTGTTGTAGGTCTCAGTAAAGGACAGAGAATGGATTAGCATGGATACTGGATAAGGAAGGATGCCTAGGAGAGGGAAAATCATGGAGCAAAGAACAAGACTTTTGGAATATGTTGCTTTCTCATATTGTACTTGTTTGTCAATGCTGACCTCATGTTTTACGTATATTTCTAGAGAGCCTACTCAGCAGCAGAATCCTGAATTTGTATTTGTTTCTAAGCACAGGATGCTAAAAAAAGCTCTATACTACACTTGCAGTTTTTTTTCAACATTGTTAAGAAAATGAACACTTTTATGTTAATTGCAGTTTGCAGCTCATCCGTTGCTATTTCTGATTAAGGGGAGATTCTACCATTATGAAGAAAAACTTTGGGATGAAACAAGTGAGCACAGCTACATGTGGCTATTGCCTTTTTTGTTTAATCCATCCAGTTTTGGATGTGGATTTAAAAGGTTAATAAGAGGAGAGGTAGGAAAGCCAGATGCGCACAACAGCATGTGTACAGGTAAAGATTATGCAATAAACCATTTTTTGTAGAAACCCCCTGCTATTTTTTTTATAGCATTAATACTGCTGTAAATTGATTCCAGTTTTCGTCCCTTGTAAGCCAGGACCCTGGGAATATTGTCCCACCAGTCCCGCCTCCTCCCAGCCCTGCTATTAATCATGACTTGCCTGTCTTGAAATCTCCCACGGTTTGGTCACAGCTCCAAGGTCACAGGCTGTCATTAGCATTGATCTGAAAAACAGAAATGAACAATACAAGCTGAATCAACCTTTGTTGGATTTCTAAACAACTGTGCTCTGGATGCATAAATAAATAATAGGTATATAAAATGTCAGCCGTGGCACCTTCTTTTCCTCCAGAAAAGAATGACATGTTTGAAATCTCAGCCATCAGCACGGCTTTTACATCACAATTGTGCCTCAGAAGCCTAATGTGTTTCAGGTCATAAGATGATGAATTTTAGTGTTGTGCATTGAACACTGGAAAAGAAATGATATTGCAAGGGAGTAACTGCTAATTTTGCAGCACTTCTAACACTACTTACATTAATACCTATAATATATTAGAAAGCATGTGCTTCACATGATATAAGTAAGGGTATTATTACATAATAACACCTGCAACTGGATTAATTTATATGCCTATTTGTAAGTGACTGCTGTAGCAAGAGAGCCTATAATCACAAGAGGCATCCCAGACACTGTTTAAGCAGTTTCTACAGCTCATCTACAATAAAAATTTAAGATTTACTAGAAGCTATATGGTTCCACTGTAGTTTAATACCTAGCTACAATCATGTTTTATATGCATTAGGAGAAAGAAACCATTCAGCTGTAGAAAGCGTTTATGTACAGTACATGATGCAGATAAAAGTCTAAGAAAGTTTAAATGAAGAACAAGGGCACTGAAAATGAAGCATTGAATATATTGCCTGAATCTAAAATTAGGAATGGGTGAAACGGTATGGAAAAGAGAAAATGGCCAATATTTTGGTCAAAAGGCCAAAAGAAAACAGAATTTTAATGAAATTTCAGGATTTTTTTTAAAAAAGACGTAATTAGGAATGCAGAAGAAAACACACATTTTATTGTCTAAAAAGTGTGATGTACTCAAACCACCCACAAAGTCCAAGGTTTTCAATAGGATGCACACTCAGGGCGTTCTTGAGGGCTGCAAGAGTACTGTCTATATGCAAATTCCCAGGTACAGACTGGAAGAGCAGAGAAAAGCATGGCCAGTGAAAGAAAACAGCTGAGAGGAGGAGGGAACAGGGAAATGGACAAGAAGGATCTTTGTATCCTAAGGCTGAATACTGATGCTTTATGGAAAACGAGTGGAAGGGCTGAACAGTAACTGGTGAGGCTGGAAGAAAGGGAAGAAAACATGACAGTGTGAAGGCAGAAATAGAAATGGAGAAGATAAAGGCACACTGATTAATCACAGCTGTTTGCTAATGTTTAGAAATCATGTATTTCATATCATGGATCGTATTTTTAAAACAAGGTACTTTCTTTTGTGATTCTAAGCCTTTACTCCATGATATATGAAATTGCTTCAATGCATATGGCTACACTTTGAAATAATCAGACAACAAGAAATAGTAGTGCTCACCGAAATATTTCTCGGTGGGTTTTTATATTCCAGTCATAGCCACCTTTACTGACAAGTTCAAAAAACTCAGTTCTTCTCCTGCAAAAAAACAGATTATCAGAGAAGGAAACCAGACACTTCCAGGGCAGTACTGCAGTAGGAACACAGTTCTCTGTATGATACAAAATCACGGCACCTCATGTATTATTGTTAAAGTCATTACACTGACAGTCCATTTAAGCGAAACATACTAATTTCCGAACATGTTCTATAAATGTCTGTTATCAATGTCAGAGTTGCCTAGTAAAAGCAATAGTGTATTTATGGTCTCCACAGATAAGGAAATTAATGGCACAGAAATGTTCAGTCTTCCATGGAAGCATGAAATGTTCACCTGCAGCAGTGGACAGACAGACAATAGAAACACCCCTGCAATATACACACACTTCTCTTTATTTGTCCTTGCAAAATGGTTTTTACTACTGTATCCTGAAGGAGTTTTCAGAGACGTGCAATTCCTGTTTTTTCAGCACACAGAAAAGAACAGAGATACACAGGAACAGCAGTTGTTTTGAGTTCTCATTGACTAGAAACTAAATCTCCCTGCTTGGTCCCATGCTTTATCTTCTGGAATATCTTCCCTGTGTTCTCAAAGATGAACAAAACATGAGATGGACAGCATATGTTAATGTTTGATTGTTGCCTTTAAGAATCAAAATTCTAACTTGTTACAGTCTGTAATCTTTTATGGCACTGAGACTCCAAGCAGCTCTTACTGCATGCACTGTGACTACTATATATAATACAACCTGCCCAAGATATAGCAGAAGTTGAGGTACAGAAACCCGGAGCAACTTGCCCATAGTGACACAACATATGAGCATCAAAGCCGGAATGCAAATACCTGTGTTCTGACAGTCCAGCGCCCCATCTCATACGAGACTGTGCTGTGTCTGTCAAATGGAACTGTAGTTAAGATTCCTCAACAGGAGAGACTTTGCAAAGCCTTGTGTTTTCTACATTTACTTCAACTAGATCAAAAGTTTGAACAGTAACTTTCGAAAATACGGTCTGATAGCAGCCAGTACAGGTTTTGCGCTCAAGGAGATGCACACTTCCAGGAGCCCTACCTTTAATGAGGGGACAGAATGTTATGTGGGGCATGTTGCATTATTCTGGTCCCTGACTGTGGTGGTTATATGACCAGTCACTCCTACTAGAGAGCCTTTCTATGATGGATTTCAGGACAGCACCTAGAACAGGGATATATAAGGACTGCACAATGATATCTAATTCCTTATGCTTCGGGATATAAGATATAAAACCGTTTCACGTTACAAAATATGCTAGGACAATGCAAAGTCACACATGCAGAAAACAAATTTCAGTTCTCTCATACAAAGACTCATGCATCATGGTCTCCATGGAAATAAATATTTCAACAATGAAAATTTTAATGCAGAAGAGTAGTTGTCACATAAACCCTAACCCAGTCTAACCCTGAGTAGATCAACACTACACTGAGCATCAAAAACTACATACTCTATTAAGAGAGTGAGCAGTGGATTTTTGCATCCTGTATTTCAGTGCTCAGTCTAACAGTGTAAAATTTGGTAATGATTTCATTCTGAAGTATTGGATATTCTAAGCAATTAATATGTTACTAGATAAAAATCAGGCAAGAATGCTTGAAGCTGAAATCTTGGGAAGATGACATTCCAGAAACCTCAATATTCAAATTTAAAATGTAGGGACCCATAAAGAAAGATCAAGCGAAAATGTGAGACTCACGGCCTTCTGTTAAGCTGAAAACTTTCAAAATTTTCTTTAAAATCCATTTAAATTGATACTGGAGTCCAACTCCACGGAGAATTTCTAGTGTAGCAAGGAGTCAATCTGAGGAAAGCAGCCATGTACAATGAAACAATTTAGTGTTTCCTACTGGTTTCTTATGCCTGGTATCCAAAATTGAAAGGCAAAAGTAATGTGGCAGGACTTCAGAAATTATAAGAATTTTCCAGTGCCTTTGAGTAACATTGATTGTATTTTGCCTGGAAGGGAAAGTTGTCTTTCTGTATGTGACAAATCCAGTTGCTCTGTGGCCCAGCGTTTCAAGATATCATTTGAGTAAATTTCCATAAACTTCATTTTGGTTCCATGCTTTTGTGCTTGTTGTATTATCTACAAGTATAATAATCTAAAATTATCTACTAAAATCAGGTATATTTTCCATGTGATCTTTCACTGAAAGTCATCTTTTTAGTTGTTTGTACAACAAAGAGTATCAGTGTGTCTACACTGTTTAGAAACAGCCCTTCGTACAGGAACCAAATACTGAGAAAAACAGACGCAGCAAACAGTGCAGTATCCCAATTAGTATTTTTACAATTAACAGATAAAGATACAATGTTGATATAGATGGTTCAACAATTTCAGAATAATGAGATTTCCTGAAGTTTTCTGGAAACTTGGTTTGGTATCATCCACCAGCACATAGGAGGGGCAGAATCCAGGTATACCACCCCAAGAAAAACCTTACAAAATGATATCCAGAACTGTATGGGATAGGATGCTAATGGACATCAAATAAAAATGACCCTGAGATTAGGTCAGTTGGTTGGAGCATGGTGCCAATAATGCAAGATTATGGATTTCATCCCTCTATGGGCCAATCACTTAAGAGCTGGACTTGATGATCCGTGTGGGTCCATTCCAACTCAGAATATTCTGCCATTCTGTGAAAATTCCTAAGGATGAATTATTGTCAGGACTGGGAAGGTAGCACACTGAAACTGCACTTCTGACAGCACATCTCTCCCTAAGTCAGGCGCAGACATGTGCCAGAGTGGGGGATGTCAGAAGTGCAGTGTGACAGTGACACCATGACAACACCTCTGACAACATGCATGGTCCCACACATTCTCACTAGGAAGAGCTTGGTAATAATTACAAGTATTTAAATAACACAAAGTAGCACCTAAAAGCTATTCTCATCATGTGATGCAAATTGGTATAATTTGTCTTCAAAACAGCAAAGTGTAAGCTTTTATTACCTCTGTAACTGGGTCTGTAACTAAATACAATATTTCTTAGTATACATGTTTAGAAATGCTGAAATGGTGGAAAACTCAAACGTTGATTTTCTACATGCCTTAAGAAATGACCACAGAAGGAACAGAAGAATTAAGGGACTGAGCTGTAACTGATTAATGGGATTGCTTTGAAGTATAAGCCTAGGATTTGACTTGCTTTTGGTGGATACAGTCATGTTACACATTAAAGCAAAACTTACTTGGACACTTGAGATATATCTATTAACCTAAGATATAGTAAGTATTAGACTAAACTTCTTCAACCATAGCTAAACACTAATTTCTCATATTATATATCCTTATTGGTATTTAATAGGTCATTAGAGTAAGTTCTCTGAATTTTCATTTGTCAAATACAAGAAATGCCAATACTTACTCAAAATACAGAGTGAGGTCTGTTGCCAATATTGATTGCTTCAGAAGCTGCATAAGGTCACTGTAGTCCTTAGAGGACAAGTTAGCAAAGATGTTGTGGCCCTGTAATGAAAGAGATAAAAGAGGTAAAAGGCTAGCAATCAATATAGGTTTTTAAAAGGTTTTCTAACTCTTTAGTCCACTGTTCCCCTGTAACACAAGTCTTTTCTGACTCATGGCAAAACTACAACAAAATAAGAATGTTAATACTGCTGAGATTACATTGAGGTGGAAGAGCTGGCAATTGTAACCAGGCACCTGGTATATGTTTTCCTAAACTCTGCTGAAATTATAGCCTCTAGAGTAAAGATTTACTTTTTGCTATGACCCCGCACAGATTCAGTTTATGGGGAAAAACTGTGGATACATCTCAATCTTTCCTCTTATTAAATGTTTTGGGGAGCTGTGCATTGGAGCTTTTGTGTTGTGCTCCTAATAGATTTATCTGTGCTGCTGCTTGCAGGCACACAAACTGCTGTTAGAGCAGTCAAGGGCACTAAATCAGTTTTTCATTCAAAACAGCCCATTTGCTCTCTCTGCCCATTACTGAGTTGTCCTACAGTGTATACAGCCATTACCTATGCAGGCTAAAAACCCACAACTTTATATGCAGTTTAAACACCCTTTGTGGGCTCAATATGCTGCTTTTTTTTTTTTTGATTAAGAATTTGAAAGGTGCTCTATGGTCAGAATGCAATGAAACAAATGATTTGATATTGCTATTTGAGAACAGGAAGGTCCTCTTGTAACTGAATTTCTGAATACAACAAGAAGGACAGAGATCCTATAATTCCTCAATGAAATCCCAGAGAAAATAAGCTGGAAGAAACAAAATTAAAGGAAAATTATAAATGTAAACTTAAGAAGTGATCTTTGTGACAATAATTACATAAAACTATATTAACATAAATAAAAGTATAACAGGTTGTTTGTTCTTTTTTTCTAATCACCTACAGAAATATTGAAATTCTTGCTGAACAGTCTTATTTGGGTAATATTTAGCCCTGTAGTGCCCACATACAGTATGCACTGCCATCTACTGCCTAGGAAGATTAAAATGCCCTTAAAACCAAGAATCTTCCAGCAACAGGATTGAAAAAATAATTTGCTGTGCATAAAATTATTCCTTTTCAGTTAGATATTGAGAAGGCTTTGAGAATTTAAAGCTTATTTATGAAAAATAAAAAAAAATAAATCCAGAGTTACTCAGAAGAAAATAAAGCAAAATGTACCAGAAAAATAGGAGTTTTTACAACAGGGCTAAGTTGTCTGTTATTCTATAATATCCATTACCTTTCTGACCTGTTCCATTGTGTATAACACCATGTCACTACAAAGCACAAAATTGCTTATACTGAGGTTAGCATGTCAAGAGTAAAGGAGAAAGAGCTCCTTTGTCCAACAGGTTAAAAATCTGAAGAAATAATACAACATACTATGTTGTTTGTAGTCAGCAAAACCAGACTAGAGTATTTCAGCTTATTTGAGAGAGATCAACTGCTCAGCTCGTAGAAGATGGTGCATCTTTAAGTAAATTGGGGGATTAAAATCTGCATTTATTCCAAACTAAATGGTGTTGCATTCCATTAGCAAACAGTATCTACTGGACAAAAATCCTGTAGGATTAATTTTTCCAACTAGAAGTTAGGACCTGGAGAAAAAGCTCCCTGAATGATCAAAGAGGAGGACTTGCATTTCAACTAATACAACTCTTAAAGAAGCTGGAGTAGAGTCCAAAGAATTTTTTTCATAGATTTACTGATTTTTAAGCTGGAAAAGATAAAGAAAGGCATCTATACTAACATGATCTATAAACTTCCACAGAGCTGTCCATGTCTTGAGCCTGAGACATTCAACTATGATGAAGATTTCAGGAACTAGAGAACACACCATTTTCCAGAAAACCTTGTTCAAGAGGTTGAACAGAGTCACCAGTTTAGGAAAAAAAACAAAACAAAACAAAAAACCAAAAAAACCAACCAACCAACCAAAAAGAAACCCAACAAAAAACCCAAAAAATCAAAAAAACCCAAATCTTTCCTTTTTTTCTATTCTGAACCAGTCTCTTTAACATTCAAATGTTGCTTTTCTTACACTTTTCCCTGGTAGTATAAGGATACACTTAATTCCTAGTATCACCTTTTAGATAAGCAAGCCTAGGCTAAACAAACAGATCTGTTTAAATCTCATGCTGGTGCTCTCCTTTCCTATGTTTACTTTTTAAATATAATGTCAAGAAACCGAACACTTAAGCCACAGTCCCATGACAAATCTCTCTGGCAGTGTACACAGAGGTAAAACCATCACCCTGTGCCCATCTGCCTGTAATCACAGGACATTCCCAGGTGCTTCAGAAGTTACTGCAGATCAGCACATGGTCTCCAATTGTGCTGCACGAACAACACATTTTGGTTTTATATGTACAACCTATCTGTGTAAATCCATTGTTTTGTGAGGACTGCATGCCCATCTTTCTACTTTTCTCACTTAACTGCATCTCTGGGGTAGTGCATGCTGTACATACCCTTATATGCAAGATATTATAGGCAAGAGCTATGTCTTCATATGTATCTGCAAAGCCATTAAGGTACTTGGGCAGCATGGTAATACTGATACTACTTTTTAAAAATAGTTTGTTAAAAATAGGAAAAACCATCATAAAAATACTGATTACAGAAAGACTGTCAAATAAATGAAATTGGTGAAGGATGACCGTGATATTCTGAATATGACACCTGTGGGGAAAGGTAAGAGCTTGCTTGAGCTACCTATGAACCACTGAGCAGGATGTATGCAAGAAGACTGAGAAAAGCTGACAATATGATTAGGATATGTTCTCCTTGCCCCTGACTGATTGAGACAAATATAATCTCTGGCTCTATGATCAGCATTTGTAGTTGCTTAGTTTTGTGCTAGTTGTGACCTTTGTGGTAACCAATAAATAATTCCTCAAGGAGAGGTCATTAAAAGGGTACTGTGTGTGGTATTTCCCTTCTCCAGAGGAAACTGCCCAATAGCTTACAGTGAGATTAATAGTAATGCTTTTGTACCTCACTTTGGAGAATCATGACAGCATGATTGAAATGGTGATGCTCCAAGGTAGCAGAGGTGCCATAGAGCTGAGCTAAGGCTGATCCACTCCTGAAACAGAACATGGGGAGTCAACAAATGCTGCTTGTCTGCTTACGAAGCAGGTTTCAGAGACAATTTAGTAACAAAAGCATGTAGCCACACTCTTCACCTTCATTTCAGCAATCACACAACACAGCTGACAAGATAAAAAAATACTAATTTAAAGCCAGATACAAAGCATTTATGTTCCAGACTTTGCTAAAGATCATCAGTTGACTAAAGAATTTTCTTGAACTACAAGAAATTTTGTAATGCAACTTTCAAAGTGTTTCAACAACAGCACAGATGCACCACTGCACAGTAAAGACACACAGTAATGTCCTTGAACTAGGATAGGCTGCTCCACTACTACTTTTTATTTTTAGTTCTTATTAGACATAAACACAATGGTTTACAATTACAAACCCTTAAAATAAACCCCCACAATACAACAACAAAAAAACCCTGCAGATGCACTGGGGTTCTGCCAATATGTAAAATCATCCACTAAAAAAATACTAAGGTAAACAAAAAAACACAAGTGAGAGCAGTGAATATAAAAGCAAAGTTTAGCATAGCTTTAGAATGTACTTTCTCATAATGTTTATTGTCTAAACTGAAACCAGATACAAAATGCATAGAACAAGTGGGTTTTCTAAGTTTAAAGGACAAAAATTTATGGAATACAATTATAAAATTGTGAATTGTTGGGAGATGCAGAGAATGGGATTGGACTGTCAGAACAGTCACTATTCACCATTACTTCACTTCTGGGACCAAGTCTGAAGCAACAAGATGGTTTTCTTTCCAAAGAAATGAGAGTAAGAGATTATGCTAGAGACAGAAAGTCTCCTAGGAGCATATACTATAAAACTGCACCATACTGATAGTTAATTATCAGAAGCGGCTATATTAGAGAGAAGGATATCCAAGAAGCATTGTCCCTAGAGAATATGATGCTGAGATATATAACAGACCCATTTCAGACAACTGTGATATTGTCTCTATCATATACCTCTTGAACTTTCATCAAACAGAACAGCAGTATTGAACACTGAAGATAAAACAGGAAAAAGTGATGCTTAAAATATATCAGGTTAGAGAAATAAATCATAGTTGCTGGTATGAAAACTATAGCTTCTGTTTTCAGGGATGTTTTATACATGTGTGGTAATGTTTGTCTTTCATTAAATGTCTTCAGCAGTTTCTTTATGGAGTCATAAAATGGTAGCCTCCTCTTCGTACTCTGTTGTCAAACAAGTATAAGTGATAGCAGCCTAGTGCTGAAACCCTACACCTTTAACTGAACCATCCTCTACACAAGAGATACTGTTGGGTAAGGTTACAGAGGAGAATTGGTTAACTTAATCAGAGCCTAAAATGGCCAGGATGTAAATTTTAAGTCTCCTTTTATAAATTAGGAACATAAACATCAATCAGTTGAGCTTCCTTCCCATTTGTCTCGTCTGTTTTGATTCTCTTCAAGTCTCAGCTGCAAAAAGGCATCTAGCAGTGCTTGGTAACCTTTGCACCATGAGCTCTGTCTTTTGAGCACTGCAATTGATTTTCCTTGCTATGGTGATTGAAGATGCAGACAGTGTCATTGTTTCATTGAGATTGTATGGCAACACCAGTACGTCAGGAAACGGCAGCTTAGTGAACATCAGAAACATCAGTTTGAGTGATGTTCAGTGAGGCAACTTGCCCCCAGAAATGCAGCAACCCATACATACACACATTGCAGCAGATTATTTCTCCACAAGGCAGGACAAAATTGTCTAATGCAGCATCACTCTGTCTTTCAAATATCTCTTGACAAGCATTTGACCACTTCACCATCACACTGCAGGATTAGCAGTAATGCAGAACAGAGAAAGCTGCAAAAGCATACTGGGATCTGCAGGACATGAGAGCCTCAGGATCTCATATTCTGACTGTAGAGAACCTGGGGAGTGAAGTAAACAACACGGGATTTGAAGGAGTCTCTGTGTCTGATAGCTTTATTTCACAGCTTGGTCAAGATGTTCCCTGGACAACATTTTCTGTTGTCCTGCCTGTTCTCAGGGAACACAGATGCTGGAATGAATTTAACCTTGGTCAGAGGAGTTCCCTTACCATGACAGTAAGAAATACCACCCTCAAAACTTCCACAAACCTACTTCTACCTCACTGTGCCTGATGGCAGCAGCCTGGACAATAAAAATACATGCAAGTCAGGCTGTTAAATCAAGTCATAAGAACTTTGAATAGAATAAAATTAATTTTCAGAATTGAAAACAATCTGGAGAGCAAGATTTCACATCTGCGGTGCAAGACCTTGCCTTTGAGATCCAGCTTTGTGTTCTAGTGGGTACTGACTTGCAGAAGATGACCAGCCCACCCCTGCCCACTGCAGTATGAATGGGCTCTGTGTGCTCTGGCATGTGGGGCAGGCCAGGGAGGAGGCATTTTTACACCTCAGGGACCCTGTGTGCTCCACAGCTGACAGGTATGTGTTGAGGCAGCTGCTCCAGCCACCCCCTGCAGATGAAGCTCATCAGAGCTGCAAGCAGGAGGGCAATGGCTTCGTACTTCATAAGCTAGGAATTACTTTATGTATGCTTATATTGGTGTGGAAGCTTTTGTGAAAGCATTATTTCAGTTTTACTTATTTTCTTTTCTTCTTAACAGGTTTCACTTAATATCATGCATTCCAGCTGGAAAGAGCAACCCAGACAGACAGTTTAGGTGCTTCCTGGGTTGAATACCAGAATCAAAAATGGCTGAGTGGGAAGAGAACATCAAGCTTCGGCACCATATTTCAATATGTGGTGTCCGTTCAACAGCCTGCTACAAAGGACAAGTCAGCAATTACCTAAAAGAACAGAGAATGATAAAGATGGATTGGCCCTCACTGCATACCGGAATAAGAATACTTGGCCTTGGCCTAGGAGGCTTGAAATTAATGCTTCATTCTTTATCCTGGTCACCTTTTGCTCTCCCGTGGAAGAAAACCAAATTAAAATAGTAAGAATTAGAAAGCTTACTTGGCTTGGAAGGCATTGTTGGTTCCCCTGTGGTCAAGGTCATGACATAAGCATCCCACAATCAAAGCTAAAATTTCAATTTCAGTTAGAATCTCCTGAAATCCTGCGGTCTGAGAGCAGAAAAAAAATAGCAGCTGTAACTATCAGTAGCAAAAGGGATAAGTAATGTTAGTCCATCGAGCAACAGTCAACTTTGTTTAGATACCATGAACGATTCAGTAAGGAGAAGATAAATGCTTTATTGTCATATTCTATTCCCTGCTGTATGTTAGATGGTTAGCAGCATAGATAACTTCCTTGGAGTGATCTGTTATTATCTTTGTCGCATTTCCAGAATGCCATTTCCCCACTACCCAGAAGGCACTAAAGGCAAAAAGAGCTGAAAACAAACACCAGTTACTGCAGATGAAGACAGGAACTGGATTTTCCTATCAGAGAAATAAAACCTCCCAAACTAAACTGATTCCATTTTGAGATTATTGTTCAGATAAGTACTGAGAAAGATTTCTTCAATTCTGAGATGACCATCTTAGTCAATTCCTACTGTCCAAGATAGCTGAGATGTTAAATCAAAAGGCCTTTGAAACAACCCAGATAAAATATACTCCATGGTACTGCTATGAACTATTAAAAGATGTTTTCCTAATCTGGGATAATAAAATGAAGTGGCATGACTTAAAGAGGAAATAGAAAACACTTGAATTTGAGAGAGATTTTTGAAAACAGATGTAATTAAAGTGCCTATCAGCAGCTCAGATTTGCCTGTGTGAATGGGGGGAGCTGATCCTAGATACATTTTTTGCCCCTATACTTCTCCTCATGGATACTTGCCATAGCATTCTTCCTCCCTGAACTGCCTCACATCAGAAAAGAAACCCTATTGGTATTGCTCAGCTCAAGGACCTTGAACAGATCCTGTCTGGAGGAGGTGCTAGAGCCTGTGTGGGACACCACCTCATTGTGGCCGTGCAACTTACCCATGGCTGAATCAACCTGGTTCTTCAACTCTTCAGAAGCAGAAGGGTGTATTGCCTGCAAAAAGGACTGGCAGAGCTGGAAAATCACAGCACTTGTAACAGTGCCAGTCTCTCAATTAGCCAGAAAACCTAGTTAGTGTGAAAGGAAATTACATACAAGAACTAGAAAATCCATTTATATTGGAGTACCAAATCAAGGCTGAAGACTAAAACCATTTGAGAAATCCCAAATGTCATTGATTTTCAATGGGACATAATTTCACCCACTAGCAAGAACAGGGTTTAAGTGATACAGTAGGACTTCTTGTCCTTCCCTGGTTGGAACTTAAGAGCCCACCCCGAAATGACAGTCAATTGTTGCAATACTCTGAAACTCTGCTATTCACCCTGAAGACCACAAATTCTACTTTTAGAAATGCACAAATCCAAGTAGCCTCTGTTTAGATAGTCTGAAATGTGGCTGCACATAATACTTAGGGTTTACAGAGAGCCAAGCTCCCTCAGATGCTCAGGCAAGCATTTCAGTGGGAATTGAGAACCTGCAGGGCTTGTTACAAAAGATTGATAATTGCTCGAAGTTTACACATCAGAAAAGATTATGAAGTATGAGGCAAAAGAGATTAATTCTGTGTAGAATCCACTGGTGTACAGAATAATTTGAATATTAGGAAAGAGATTCTCCTGATTTCTAGTGGCATTGCTTTTTTTTTTAGTTTCAGTAGCATTTACCCAGCCAGAGGAAAACCACTAAAAGTTTTATTTTTTTAAACGTTACTCTTTCATAATAAATAACAATAAAGGTCTGTTTTTAAAAGGAATTAAAAATTAGGTTTGTAACTGACAACACACCATACATGAAGTTTCAGTCTAGAAAAAATATTCATGGCTAAGTTAAAAGAACTTAGAAGTTTTATAATATCAAATTCATGTTGTAATAAATATTCTCTAGTCTAATACAACCTTTGATTAAACTCCAGGACTCAACCTGCATTGCAAATGCAGGAAAGCCGATTAAGGAATTTATTAACAGTAGCAATATCTCAAAATAAATGCCACATTTTATTTAATGAAAAATCTAGTCATTGAATATATGAAAGAAATATAACATATGTCACTTAGCAAAAACTATTTCATTTAAAACAATGTTATGGTAGGGGGATATCTTCTTTGAACATAATGCAAGAAAACAGAGGATTACATTTCCCCATTTTCTGAATTTACACAGTGAGGAAAAAAACCCACATGGCTATAGACGACGGTGCAGTAAAATTTATTTTCACCAGAAAAGGAATGACCTATAATTCATGAGTGGCAGAGTCTCCAGTGAGTTATGGAGGTCATTCTTTCATGTGAGGAAATGAATTGCATTCATTATACCTTGGTCCACATCTGTATGTTTTGTTATTAGCACACCAGATGGGATTTTAATTTTGTATTGCTTACTTGTTCATTTTTACCCTTTGAAATGAGTATCAATGTGGACAGTGTTGGCAAAGGTGTTGATAACAAAGCCTGGGCTTGATCCTGTGGTTTACTCTCATGTGATGCCCTTAACCTGCAGGAGCAGCATTGCTGCAATGCTTGTCTTCAGAATGCTTGGGTATCTGAAATACTGAACTATGGTTCACAGGACTGTCATTATAATTGTCAGAAGAGATAAAATACATACTTGGATACATAGGAACATACTTTAGATATGCAAAAGGCTGAGTTCAACAGAAGCAAAACAACTGGTTTACTCTTTGTCGGATTTCAGTTGTTTTGCTTGTTTACCCAGCTGAATTTTCCTTCTACATTCAGTGGGAGTATTAACATTAGAGGCTACCACATTACAGATTAGACAATATTATGCTGTGGTAAATCCTACCTGAAAATGTCCCCAAATAGACCTATTTGTTTGTATTTGTGGTGTAGCCTCTATCACTGACTGTCATGGAGAAATCAGAAATAAGGTTCAATAACTGCACAAAGCAGATCCTTCTTGACCATCAGAGGAGGGCTCTAATTAGGCCTTTCAAAGGGTGTGTCAAAGAATTTCGCCCTTTTTACAATGAAAAAAGAAGGCACATGCTAACTTGGACAGTATCCCCAAGACAAATGCAGTAGGAGCAAGCCTTGTGCTATTACTAGTCTCTTGACTTTCTTTTGTGTCTTTCTCTGACAAGATCAGTCTCCCTGTCTCTGGAAGGGAGAGCAGAACAAACAGATCACACACCTGAACTTATTCTCTTCTCAGCCACAGCAAAGCAGGGTGGGATGTGTGGCAAGTCCAAGGCTGTGAGCATACGCATCCAACCCTGCACATGGAATTGCTGAGCTTATTACCAGGAGTGTGGCAATAAAATGAACTTGGCTTGAAAAAGCCGGATCGCATCCCACAGACAGTTGCGTCCCTGCGCTGACCGCTACAAGGATCCTGAAATTGTGCTGCGAGAACCACGGTCGATGCCTTTTGTAGCGGGGGCCTGGCAGGGATGTGCTCTGACCCTGCTGGCTGCTAGAGCGGGCACCGCCAGGAGGGATGGGGATGCTGGACGGAGAGCAAAGACCGGCGTGCGGCAACCCTGGCCTCGGAGCTCCACCTAGGGGTGTCAGCGCTGGGGCCAGGGGGCAGCGATGGCAAAAAGTACGGTCTGTAATTCACACCCACGGCGGTGCCCTCCCCTGCCCTGACTCATCAGAGCAACACGCTTTTCACTTTAATAAAACTGAGTTGGGGGGGTGAGGGGAGAAGCGTATGTCAAGTTTAAAAAACTTTAAAAACAACCGAGACCCACCCGTTCCCACCAGATTTCAACAGAGAACATCAGGAAGTGCCTGCTGAAACAACATTAATTCTGCTCAGCCGACCAGCCCCACAGCCAGAAGAGGTGACTGTTCCGCCTTGTTGAACGTCTCCATGTCCTTTGTATCTGTGTGCGGCACAGCTTTGCTACACCTCTGTAAACACTCACAGAAACAAACCCACACAGCTGGGATGGACCAACCTCTGCCTGCTAGAGAACATCAGACTCATTTTTCTTGCCCAGCACACAAAGTTCTGGCACACAGACAATGCAAAAAAGAGGAGGACAGCTAAGAACCTACACACAAGACAGCTGTGCCTTGTGAGCAGGAAAAAAAAAGCCCACAGACCAACGCACACCCATGTAACAGTGCCCTGCCCTGTGCCAGGAAGGGCACAGGATGTGGAGTGTCCCCCTCTGCAGAGTTCAAATGCTAGCTAACCGCACTGCAGAGATCAGGCAGCAACAAGAACACAGCCATTCACGGATCAAAAACTAGGGAGCAAGCACATGATATCCCAGATAAATAAATACTTGCACAAATACTACAAGTATGTCCAAGTTAATGTTCACAATGATAACTCTGGGAATTAAAACTGACAGGAGGAAAAAGTGAAAAAAACCTGAATTCGTACTTACATGGGAAAATAAGGCAAGCTCAAAATGTAAAGTACAGCAAAAGTGTTGTGTGCCCACAGATATGTTGCTTGTCTTTTTCTGTATTAACCAAAATATTAAACAACCAGGATCAGAGTTTTTACTGATGCATTTACAAGAATTAACTAACCAAGAATGGGCGTGCAGGGAGGTTGTTGTGGGGCACGGCGAGAGAGCAATTATACTTGTTCCAGTATACTAGCAATGGTACTTTCAACAGAATTTACTTGTATGCTGAAAGGAGCTACAGGTACTGATGGGGATAAATGTTACTAAAATCCCCAATGTTCAATGCAGACACCAGATTCACTATGTTGGAAGATAATTTTGAAATGTTTTAAGGCAGAACTTTATACAATTATTTAGATGAAGCTGGATAAGGAGACAATAAATATCATCAACACAATAAATACTTTGGGATTCTAATCTTCCTTGGTTTTGTACTTTCCAATTTAAGAGTCTGAAATAAATGTCAAATCAAAGAGTTCCAAAAGGAAAACATTTTCTAAGATCAAGATCTATAATAACAAGCTCACTCCAAGAATGCCATCTGTTTTCAGTCACTTTAATGTGCTTATGATATCAGTGTCACTAAAACACTATAAGGTTTTGCCAAATATGTGATGCCTCTAAGTTGAATAAGTTCTGTGTGCTTTACCATTGGAAATGAGTAGCATAACTAGAAAAGAACTGAATGCTGGAAAATGTTTAGACATGTAAGGCAATGTGGCAGTAAAAGCTCTTATGACACTCCATCTGAAGCTGGGTACTTACGGTTAGCATGGCAAACATCAGCTGGCAGACATTGAAAGCGTGCCTCCAGTTGTGATACAAAACCATCCGGTAATTCTTCCTAACTGTCAAAAGCCACCTACACAGTGTCTGAAATTAAAAGTGGAATTTGTATCAGGGCTACTAAATGTGTACAAATGGACAGAGCAGTGCCAGAACAAAAGCAGCAGATATCTGAGCACAGATGGTTACCTCGTAGTCAATTTTAAATTTCTGAACCATTCCAAGTTCCATGAACATCCGCAGGGCTGCGGTGATCATGGCATCCACATCAAGTGAGAAGTCATCAAAATGGATATCGTCGATGCCAAGCTCTGACACCAGAGGGATGTTTGCTGCCTGAAAATGCCAAAGGGAAATTTCTGATTCAAAACTTTGGTCTTTTTTTCTGTGTCATTCTCATGAGAAACAATCTGTACATCAGTTCTGACCTGCCAATACATCCCCTACTTCATTCAAATGCTGAGCAGTGAAAGTCTTCATCTGAGATACAAACCTATCAGGCTAACAGAGTGTGGAAACAGTGGGAAGGAGAAGAACATGGTATGAGCAGAAAATACGTTCACCATCCCAACTGGAGCCTGGATACAGCATTTAGACTGAAAGCTGACCACTTTACAGCTACTGCAGTAACACAATATATTCCAATGCAAATTACAGTGCTGTAATGCAAGAAACATCTGGACAGCCAGCAGCTGGGAATTTTAATTGCTACCATTTAGAAATGCAAAGCAAATACACTGCTCTGCAGAATCTCTTCATCCAAATGTCTTTTTCACCCAAATTATAAGCATATGAGTGCCCTTTGCTTTACACTCTTCACATATACATATAGAGCCAAAAGAGCAGTAATATTAAAAATGTCTAGCAGAAGTACTTTCCAAAGTAAAATGAAAGAATTTTCATCAGGCTGATTATGTAGTAAGTCAATATAACAGCAAAAGCCTTGCATTTTGCTTTGTCTATAAAACAGGAACTTTTGTTCTGTTTGTATGAGAGGAATGAGCTTTTTGTGCACACAAAATCTTATGGATGAGTGTGACTGCATACAGTTCAGCACACAGATGTGCTATGGCTCACCCAGTGGCAGCACCTGCATGAGCCAGGCAGAGGTGCTGACAACTCTCATGGGCTTCCTTGCCCTTCTTTGCACCCCTTCAGACTTGCCATTCATCTCCCTAGAGAGAGCAGGTGGAGGAGGATGCTTTTGCTGAAGGAGCTTCTGTTGCCTGTCTCCCTCAGTGAGAAGGTGATGGGTCAGGTAGAAGCCTCACAAAGGCACCAGATCCAGCCCACAGGCTATGAGCTGGACAATGCTGAATTAGTTAAAATCACATGGACTCAGCTGGTCTGGTACATCCAGCAACTCACTTTCATAAAATACCAATTAGTTCATGTAACTCTAAGTTCAGCTTCACAGTTACAATTCTATGTGACCATCTTATGGCTTCCTTTTTGAAAACTTGTGTTTTGAAATACTGCACCCCAACCACAACAAGTTGCCAACATGTAAAAAGCTGCTTCTGGTGAAGAGAAAGTGCCACCTTGATGATTACTTTATGCAGAGATTGAGTTGCTTTAGGCACACCATGTAAGAGACAATGCTGTAAGCCTGGAATAAAATGGTATTAATATTGTAGGTTAAACTTATTTCCTAGCTGGAAGAAAAGTATTTTTGGTTCAGTACCCAATAAAGCACAGCAGTACCACAAAAAGTCACATAATTACAGCAGTGAGTTTAACTGATACAAGAAATACAACAAACCCATCAAGTCCAGTATCATCCCAGAAGATGACAGAACCTCTGGAGAAGGCAGGCAGAGATGTAAGTTCTGTTTACCACACACATATTTGTCTGCTAGCATATTAATCCAGGTTGAATCAATTCAGCATCTTTCTTTTAAAGCATTATTCAAACATTTGACATACTTTTGAATGATCCCAACAGGTGTTACACCTTAATACCCTTTAAGATATGGCTGAAAAACTGTATGTACTTCTGAGGCAAAGACAGAAAAAAATTACGGTTAGGTGTGAAGAAGGAAAGTTGGCCCAGAAACTGCACTATCCAAACCTTCAGCAGTCTTACAAAAATTGTGAGATTTTTATCATCCTGTTATTCTTCAGAGCTCTGGGGGATACTCAAAATGTACACTAATATTTAGTCTATGAATACACTTCCTGCATAGAAATAGACTCTCTATAAAACATCTTTGAGGGAAGAAACACATTTGTATGTCTTGTACTCCTTTGTTCCTTAGTGAAAAGTTTAAATAACAAAGATTCTAAAACAGAAGCACTTGATTGTCAGGAGAGCTTCTTGAAATTGCTTTATCAAAACTATCTTTACAAACAGATCTTCTCCTTGCTGTTTTTTACTGCAAACCAACACTTTTACCAGTCTGTTACAATTCAAGGGAGAACACCTAAAGCAATTGCTCAACTAAAATTGTGTTTCCATTTGTCAAACAGTGGAGAAATAACAATATATTCCAAATCTATTACAAATTGAACAACAGGATATTAACAAAACAAGTCAAAAACAATTTCTTCCCATGTCAGTCTGAAAATTTTAAATATTTATGAGGTTTTACATTCCTCAATTTAACAGGAGTGCCATAATCTAAAATAACTGCTGAATTAATAGCCAGGACATAACACTTGTATAAAAGAACCATTTGCTTTACAAGAGCAATAAAGGAAACAACAGAATTATGAGTGTAGACACTAATTTGAATAATGTGAAAAAAATACATTGTGGGGCTGCAGCAATATTCTCGCTGCACCTGGCATTGATTATCCTCAGCTTCCTAGGCCAGAAATTGAGAAGCCCAGCCACTAAAACTTCATTTTTTTTAATTAGAGAGATAGAAAAAATATTAATAGTACAGAATCTTAAAACATATCTACCCCTGAAATTTTGCTATATGGTAGGCAAAAATATGGTGGATTTCTTAAAATAAACAGCAGTAACATCACTGTCTTTTAGGAAAACAGGATAAGTATCATGACAGCAAGAGGAAGGGGCAGGCATTTAAAATTCCAAGTTACAGTGAAATTATTTTTTATAGCACCCCAGTGTTTTAGAATCACTTAAAAGGCTCACTTCCTTTTGAACATTTGAAGTTCAGTTTCCCCTTTCTAAGAAAAATTAAGAATGTTATACTCTGACACTTTTTTACACTGAAAATGAAGCAATTTCAATGCTTGTAATCCTGGAGAAAAATCCACATGACTCTTCTGTGAGCTTATGGTAAATTAAAGCTGGGTGTGCCTCCTCTGGTCACATGTTCATACCCCCAGTACTAAAGCAAAAAATTGTCTTGAAAGGAATCAAGAATACAAGTTTGGCTGAACACATGGAAGGCAACTGGTCTTGCCTAGCAAAGTGCAAACTCAGCAGCTGCCAGAATGGGGAACTATCATCCCTTGGGAAAGGGTACGCAGCTTGGGAAAGAGGATGTCATGCCTCCAAATGAGACCACAAAGATAAGGTCTGTGACTGCTCCATACTCTGGTGTGCATTGGATAGGGTGGAGTGAATACAGGATGGAGGAAAAGAGCCTTTGTCCTCAATTCAGACTGGAGACAGATCTCTTGCCCCATTGCTCTTTGCTATTGTGTAAATTGTATCATGGCCTGATCAGTACACAAGAGCAGGTAGGAGACAAGTGGCTGGTTGAGCCTTACCTTTCATCAGCCACCACAAAAGGGCCATATGGTACTAATGACCATTTTTGTTCAAAATACATGGAACACCAAAGTGGCTTCCACTATAATGTCCCAATTCTGGCCACTATAAAAGATGGCCCATGGGAACAGGAAAATAACATTTCTGGTTCGGTATCAATACACCTTTGGGCTGCTGTGGATGAGTAAACCTAAGAATGAAAATGTTAGGAAACAAAAGAGTCAGTTTTTTAGGGAAACTGTAAGGCTGAGTATTTGAAATAAAAGCTACTACTTGATGTCTACACCTTAGCACTGCTGAAGAAAACTATTTCACAGTTTTAGAAGTATGTATAAAATGTGCTGTATAGAATGGGGCTTTTATACTGTTAGTATGCAACTGAATAACAATAAAGACAAGTATTCATTAATACAATTTATTTTTTTTCCTGGACAGTATGTGGTTATGTGTAAATGTATGTCACAAAAACACAGTGTAATACACACACAGATACACACAGAGTGTTTAACAACAATCTCACTGTAAGGGCTGAATGAAGTAATTGCCATCAGTCAACAGAAGCAAAAGTCAAGTCTTCTGCTGTTCTTACTAAACACATTTCCTGAACGAGACAGAGATTTTACATTCACCTTGGTTAATGCTACTGCAAATTGCTTTCCTTTTAATCCTTCTTTCAGTTTCTGACATGCAACACATACGTACCTTCATAATGGCCAATACTGCTAAGAGAAAACATTTGCAAAGCACACCATTAAATGTTCACTTATATGTTAACTTAAAATCAATTTATAGTTATAAACAGTAAAAGAGTGATCCCTCAGAGACACGTGAAAGGAAAGGGGACAAGCTTCCTGTTCTGAATAACATGTAGGTGCAATAGCTGCTCTAAGCTCATGATAGGTGTGTTGCTACATTACCAATCCTTCCAAACAAGGAAGAAACTTTATGGATTTCCTTAGTGATCCACACAGTTTTACAATCAAACTTCCTGTATGAATTGAAAGTCTAGTTTTCACTATGTAAAAGCTATATTAAGCTAAAAATCTTCTCATTCAGCTAGTTAGATGTATTGCCAGTGGAGACCAGTAGACAAGTCACATGTTGCCAGCACAAAAAACAGCCTGAGGGAGGTAACTCCTTATTGTAGGGAAAAACTGTATCATGTCAGGAATCAATATGCAATCACAATCAGGATATAGCAGAATTTGATTATGAGGCAGTCTGGGTCAGTGGTGGAAAGAGGGCAATTTTAAGGCAGCAATTACGTTTTGTCTCATTTTACCATAATTCTCTTATTCAGTCCTTATTTCCTACAAACTGGCACACACTGATAGACAGCTTAAGTTGTTTCTCAAACAGAAGATCCCTACAGCTCAAGGATCTGATCACAGCTAACTTCTTCATCACATACAAAACAGTTTTTGATGACATTTGATACTAAGACTCCAGGACAAAAAACGTAATTTCACAGACTGACAGGGAAGGTTTACTTGAAAGTTTTGCACTAATTTGTCTAGTAGCACAGTCTTCACAATCTCCTATATTCATATTTGATAATGGGATAAAATGGGATAAAATCAAATGTAAAGGAACTAGTGAGTTCTTTATAAAGCATTCTTTCTCCTCACAAAACATTCTCTACCCTGGAAGCAGTCCAGGTAAACACTGAAATCCTACTTTGCTGTGTCATCTTAAACCCTCTCTCTGTCAGTTATTAGCACCTGTGTGGATAAGACGTCAGTGCTTATTATGCAAGGAAAGCGGTTTTGAAACATACTGCTAAGTATTAGGATGGCTTTGTTTAAGAAAAAGGCACATTCTGCCATTTGATATTCTCAGCATCCTTCTTATGTGGTATCAGAACTACCTGTGACAGTAACTTCCTCTTACTGAATGTAGCCCATTCTGCACAGCCTTGTTTACAATGGAGTGGTTTAACCATGGAGTGGTTAGCAAGGTTTCCTCATCACAAAATACAGCCAGACTGATGGAAAAAAGTAACAAGAAATTTGATTATATATTACAGATACACAGATATCCCATGAAATATATATTCCAATATAGCAAAAGAATGGCACAATATGGTGTTGCACCTTAAATCCCAGAACATTCTTAGAGTCCAGAGTCCATATACTGTTTGGTCAGGATCTGACCTCATTTACACTCTGTAGTGGAAATCGGAGCTCCAGACAAGTTGACATACACACACACACACAAAGAAGAAGACTGCCCTTCACCTAGAATCTCTCTCAGTAGACCCGGAATGGAAAACCATTAAAGGATGATCATCAAAACCTGCACAGAAGCATCAAAGCAAAGGATATTTAAACATGATGCCTTCTTTATCTCTCACTTAATCTTCTATGAATCCAGTATGGAGACAGTATTTTCTCACAGCAACGATTATTATTTGCAAGGAGTTCTTTTCATATTTAAAGGCCTCTAAAATACTTGCTTATATTTATAGCTGCAAGCATCTTCTAAAATGTATGTCTAGAGTCAGTTATCAGCAGTAGTGGACAAATTTTGCAGTTCTTCATAGTCATGGAAGACCAAAGCCTGTTATATTCCACTCTGACACATTTACTCCCTCCCAAACAGAAAGAATCAAATGTTGCAGCTCAGGCATGTTTAATGCCCAGAGCAAACCAGCTTTTAAAGGTCTCCATCTGTTACTGCACAGTGTGGATGGCATCTCTCTGCCCTTCATGATGCTAAGTTAGCACCTCTTCTCCAGTGACCAACTGAAGCAGAAGCAGGACAGTGGCCTTTAAAGGGAATTCTACAGTGTTTACAGTAAAGAGGAGTGAGCGTGGAAGAGACTTAAAGTGTGGATGTCCATTTTCCTCTTGATTTTAATCCTAATATTTTTCTAACATGATTATCACAGTAGCGTTGCTGCTGCCTTCAATAGTGAAGTTGTCCAGAGACACAGACTCACTTAGGTTTGGAAAGGAGCTTTTGAGACCAGCCCATCCTACGCCCCTGCTCAAGTCAGGTCAAACTCCCAGATTAATTTACCCTTTAACAACTTGCACCAAATTCCAGTTCTCTGAATGAGACAGAAGTGGGGCTTTGGAGTCCTCTGAAGGCAGTTGGATGTAAACATGACATAGGAAGACCTCACACTCAGCCACTCAGGTCTACCAGATGACTCCTCCTTTCTATGTTCCAGTCTCTGTGAATGTTTTACATCTGAACAGTTGTTGGATAAAAGACATCCTGAAACAAAGATTTGTGTATTTTAAACCCCTTCCAAGTAACCCAACACATAAAAACAGGGTTGCAATTGTGAAATCAAATGCCCAAAGTCTCACAGGAGGCATCTGAGCCTTTTGCTGGAAAGGGTCATTCGCTGCTTTAGTCAGACTTTTACATCTGTAAACAAAGAATAATTTTACTCTTGCATCCAGCTTCAAAATCCGCAGCTGAAGCACATATATGTGCTGCAATTGCTTCATCTTCAAGTGGCAAACTAGCAGTGTAACATGTAATTTAAATGTGAAATGTGGAACAAAGAAAGTTGCATTTAGTTTTGTTTCAGAAACTTGTATTATGTTTGACCATTTACCAACATAACTACTGCTTAGTATGGATACTGGAATTTAATTTGAAGAAAAACTTCACAGCATTAAGTAAGCTGTTTATTATTCTTCTTATATCAGAACGAAAAATTAGCCATTAAGCAATATACCACTATCAAATACAGCATTTAGGACAGGTTTTTTATTATTATCACACACAGTGGGCTTAGGACAAAAACATGATATTTACTTTCTGCTTTTGGGATGAAACTGTGTGTACCTGAGGAAAGGATTTGTCTTCTTAAAATTTTCAGTGTACAAGGGCAAGGGAGGGTATGTCATTACAGTATTACACATGCTATTTCCAAAGGTAGGCCCAGAATTATAGCTAAAAAGCAGAAAGCATAATGAATGCTTCAAATCAGTCAATCAGTCCTGTCTGAACAGGCCACTTTCTGAAACTGGAACCCATCAAAAAGGAAAAATACATTTCTGAGATAAAAAATACTACATTTAGAATTATTTTACAAACTTATACTAGAAAAGACAAAAAGTAGGTTATTTTAGGTTGCTTAGAATCAATCCTTGATGCTAAAGTTTCCTAGCACACAGAAACAAAATATATGGCAGTCTATAAAAGGAACAAGAAATTTAGATTTTAAAAGAACAGAGACATAAACGCAATTAATGACTTGAGAATCTATCATTCTTAAGGCCAAAGTCCATAACCACAGCAGCCCAGGACTGGAGTTTTACAGGGCATGCACATTGGACACAATGATCTCCTGAGGCGCACGGGGGAGTGTTCACGTCCTTCTGGCTTCTGGTGACGAGCAAATAACCAGTGTGTCACATACTGCAGGCTAGCAACTGTCGAATTTTTATGACCATTGGTGCAGATGAGAACTTCATACAAAAGGGTCTATTCAGTCTCTGTTTCAGAATTTCAAACAAACACAAGTAGCAAACCTAGGGCAAGTATTTCTCTGTAATACAAAAGTGTCAGGCATGCAGGCTGCCATTTCCCACAACAGCTTCACTTGGGTTTGGTAGTGGAAAGTCAGCTTTGTTGCTTGGATGAATGTCAGAATAGGTAATGCAAACTGACCCCCTCTCTCTGGCCTGTAAATTTGGGAGGGTGAGGAAAGAGGGATACAATGCAGCCTTTTCCTACCCAGAAAAGACAGGAAAGGTTCTAGCTCCGTTCTTCAAGACTTAGAAGAGGAATAATCTAATCAAGAGTGGAAGGAGCAGGGACAGGCTCTTCTCACAGGTGCCTGTGAAGGCACAGGGAAGAACTTGCTCTTTTGGTGGCAAATGGTCCAAACTCTGCCCTGCAGTTCTCAGCTGGACAAGTGGTGCAAGAGAGCATGTGCAAAAAGTGAAGGTGTCGCCAAGACCATATACCAAGAAAAACACCAAACCAGAACCTCAAAAACCCCGCCAGTGCTATAACGGTGCATCCACTGGTATTACACTGTTTTTCCAATCCAGGATATTCCAGCAGCACTCATTGTATCCAAGCCAACCTGCAGGACCACTACCCCAGTGCCACCCTGGGGTGGTGCTGCTGGAGCACACAACAACGGCACTGGTCAGGGTTCCTGTGAGCCACTGAAATTTTCTTTCTGAGCAGCTGTGACAAATCAGGCTGGCACTACAGAGACTGGTGGTGAAAGTTATGCAAATGCATGAGTGGGTTACTGCTCCGCTGGGGGGAAAGTCCTATTTCAGACCTGCTAGAGTGACAGCTATAGCAGAATCCTGTCAGGTAGGCAATAAATAATATCAACAACACCTTCAAACTTACAACATTCATTTACAGTAAAGCTACAGAGAAAATTTCAGTGATTATCCTTAAAGCATGTTTTATCTTTGTCTTTTTCTCCTTAGTTTTTACCAAGTTCTGATTGTAGGTTTAAAAGAAATCCAACCATCCTATTCTGAACCCATAAATCACTCACTGGGAGCACTCAGGACTGCTCAAAAGAGCTTTCTCCCAAAACCAGAGGTTCATCTTCCTACAGTTTAACAAGGCAAGGCTCATCCTGTGAGAGGCTTCTGCAGGGCAGGCTGAACAGTAAGCCTAGCTCCTCTCCCTGTAGCAGAATGTGCATCCCCCATGGCATCCTTTGTCTCACAAAGCACACCAGCAGAGAAAGCACCCAACTGTACAGCAGCACAGAGCTCCAGTTCACACACAGTTCACAGCCTCATCACCTTGTGCTTTCTGACAAAAAATTAAATGCACAGATGCCATTTTTTTTAACAACAGATAACAGACACTCAAATCCTGTACTTGTCTAGCTCTTACTTACTACCTATGTATTGCCACCTTTATAAATTTTCTCTAAGCAGAAGTTGCTTTTGTATGTCACTACTTTGAGGTGAAAGGCAGCAACACAGCCATAAATACTTGTAATTCATGTTCTGAATGTATGTATATATTATTCTGCCTACAAGTTTTCCTTACCCCTCCTCACAGCAACAGGTTTCCTTTTGGGAAAGTACAGGTAACCCCAGTAGATACTTGGAATTAGTTTAACGGTGGAGTTTATGAAGACCCTAAATAGAAATTGCTTTTTGTTAATTTTGGAGTGTTTTTTGTTTTTTGCGTGCCCATAAGTCTGCTGCAGGGACAAAACACACATTGCTGCATGGCAGCACAGAAAGCAGGGTTGGTTAATCTATGCTTAAACCAAAGAGGATGCTCTGTGTGCAGGCAGATTCTGATGGGATGTGTGTGTGTGATAAAGTGTTTAAGTTTCAAATTTGAAAGATAGAAAATACAGAACTACTGACTTAATTTCTCTGTTAAAAACTATATTTAATACGGCTGGGATTTTCCCCAGACTAAAACAACAGTGGACTCTCCCTAGGCAGACAATGAAACAATGTAATAAATAGCCTGTAGAAGATTGCAATCACAAATATATTTTACATAATATGTGCCAGATAACGTTTTCTTTGGATGACACAGGCCCATACATCCCAAATGGATCTAGAAAACAAGTGTGCATCCTTGTAATTTTTCTCTTTCAAGTAATCCCAGAGCCTAAACTAACACTGCACAGGAGCATGATCACTCACAGTTTCATGCAGGAGCAGCTCTTTCAGCACAACCCCATTTTCACCAGCTGATAGAGGAATGCAAAAAAAAAAAAAAATAAAAAAATTCTGGATATAAGACTGGATGTAACTTGGCTGAACCTGTGAGGATATTTCTCCCAACTCTCTCAGTGACTCATGCAAGAGGAACAGGCTGTCTGTGCTGCTAACATATTCTACCACAGACACACACAAATGTTATGACGGTGTGAAATTGCACTGGCATTACATTTTTTGTCAGGATTTTACAGCTTAACAGAAATGCTGCTAAGCGACCAGCCTTAAAGTGGAGCAAGGATGGCACCCAGTGGCCAAAGAGATTCATCTCAGAAAAACATGTCTATTTCCCATTCTTCACTTGTGGGAGTTTTAGTTATAAAAAGGTTCTAGCTCTAATATCAACTTGTTGAAAATGTCAAAACCGTTTAAAGAACACTGCCTTCTTCCTTTGGGTAGTATTTATGTTTCTTCTTATAAAATAGTATTTAAAAAAGCCTACAGAAACAGTGCCATTAGTAATTGAAATCATAAATAAACATTTATGGCAAACAACTTTGCTGCTGAAACTTTGCATGGAGGAAGAAATAAACAGAGAAAAATATTTTTTCCTTCTTTGAGGTATGGGCCAAGGGCAAAAAAAAAATTCCCAATTTTAAAGTCAGTACAACTTCTAAGGAACTTATTTAATTTTAAATTTAACATCCATAATATCAATGTCAACAAGAAAGTTTCTATCTAAATAAAATTTCTTGAAAAGCAACTTGATTTTTTTAACCAGAAAATTCCTAGTTTTACCTGTCAGTCTGCTGGGCTACAAAAGAAATACAAACACAGATAAAGATTAATTTAAAATGTGAAATATTATGCCATTTTTATAGATTTCTTTGAAGCTTTCTTTCTTTTGTGGGATAAAACAAAAACTACACTGGTCTTAGTGGACCAGGGTGGGAATGCAGGTCTCAGAAGAGTGAGCTGTCACATACAGGGTCAGCCCCAGGGATGTCTATCAACTGCACGGGGAATAATTTGCTCCTTACTGATGGCAAAAGAACCATGATAAACTCACAGTGAAAAGCTCCTAGAGGACCATCTTTCACTGAAGTAGCTCAGTTCTTAAAATTACTCTGGTCCACTAGAAGTCTGCAAGTCTTTGCTAAATAGATTTTTTTTTTCCTGTTTGAAAACCTTTCCAAATATAAATTCCTAAGTCTGCCACTGACTGAAGCACACTACTTTGCTATTTGATAAGTGTTGATTTTTATTTTTTTAGTCATTCATCAGACACCTCTCTGGCCTCCATGGCTTTTTTAATGTATTCTGTGCCATATCCATTTTTGCATGGTCATTGCCTAAATGGTGTAGCAATGTTGAACTACGTTTATTCCTCAATGTTTTCCAGCTGACAAGAGATCCTTATGGAGTGTGACGACTGATCAGATTGAAGGACAGACAATAGGACTGTTGGATAATAAATCATTTCACCTTCACTTGTGACCAGTACTATGTCCCCAACGATTGTTGTTCCTAACTTTTTAAAAACATTTTCAAGACCTGGACCAACTGGATTTTGTGTATGAAAAGAGATGCGAGAAACACAAAATTTTCCATGTAAATATTAAAATCCAGCATTTGAGAGCAGCAAAGTCATAGCACACTTTTTTACTATGGATAACTTAATAATCATAGTATTTTATTAGTCCTCTGATGAGAATGTCTGTATTTAAGCAATTTAAGTATTTATTACTGTGCATAATTATTAAGAAATTGAAAAACAGCCACTATTAAAGGCAATAAGTCAGTAATATTTTAAACTACTTAGAATGTTGTGGGGGGGTTTTTTTGGTTTGGTTTGGTTTGGGTTTTGGTTGGTTTTTTGTTTGTGTTTTTGTTTGTTTGTTTGTTTGTTTGGTTGGTTTTTTATTGTTTGTTTTTTTTTTTTTCTTTCACACTGTAAATATTAAAGCATAGGACAAATCCCTCAAGTTACCTAATTTGATTGAAATCTATTTTAGCATCTGAGAAAAAAAAGTTTTAAAACAACTAGTACAAGGACTATATTTTGACCATGCATGTATTTTAGTTTTCTGTTATTTTCCTTGATTGAAGTTTATTACTTGTTAAAGTCTTCAACCAGGAGATTTAAGGTGTGGTCTAACTATGAAACAGCTGGTCTTAGAAGTAGTAATTTATTATTTAATATTTCTAGCTACTGTATGTCTTTGCAGTCAGAATGTCAGTGTTGGGTTTTTACTTTTTTTTTTTTTTTAATCATAACCCTTAAGATCCTTTCTTTTTAACCTACAATGTAAATGCATTCAAAGATTATTCTGTATAGCATAAACACTTAAGAACAAACACATTTTGCCTTTGCATATTCAAAAATTTCCACAGGAAGTTCCTTATTGACCTCTGCATTATGCCTTTGACCTGATATAATCCACAGACCAGAATCTATTCCTTGCTGAAAGAGGCCTATGCCTTTTAAAAATTCACTTAATGACCTGTGCTAAACTCATAAATTAACAAAAAAAAATGCCTGGGCATGGGGGTGGGCTTTATCTAGCTGCCAGGCCACAAGCTTCTTTCTTTTGCCTTAAATCTCTAATCATAGATAGCTTTTCCTCAAGAGAAAAATTTATTTTAAAACAGGATTTACTTATCTCCTACTCCACAAAATAAACTGGTTTTGTGCAGGCTTATCGTACAAATGCAACATAGTTGCATCACACAAATCTTCTGCAGTCAGAAAGCAGAATTGTTGAAACCTTTCACAGATGTCTTGATATTTCTGTCACCTCTTTGCAAATGGGAAACAATAGCATGATGAAGGGCCCTCCCTGCTCAGATGATGTGACAACACAAGGGCAAGGGACTCAACTCAGTTAGACTACAAATACTCAGAGGTGGGTGGATGTCTCCTTATGACTGCTGAGGCCTCCCTTTAACTCCTCCATAGCCAACAAGAAGGGCTGGCTGGTTCCTTCCAGAGGGCAGCTCAGCATGAGCCTTACCAGGTTAAGTACTTGTAAGCCTTCCCTCCACAACATCCTGGAAAACTTGTATTTCATTTGTCCTGGAGGGAAAGACACATTTTGCCCCGGGAGCTCCATCTTTTCACCTGAACTAATAAATGCAGTCATTTTAGAAATACAAGAGGAATCATTTCAGTGACCTTTTGCAGCAATTTAATCTTGCCTTGATTTCAATAAGTATGAATGTTTAAATTTTTGAAACCAAATTCACAATTCCCACTAGCTTTTTGTATTAAGTATCCCTAGAATTAGGGTAGGCACTGCAGTGTGACACTAGCCTAGCAGGACTAAAAGCTCCAAAAAGTAATCCCTGAACAGATGCCTCTCATATCTCTGACAGACCGAAGTCACTCCACTTTATTTCTGATAAAATAACTCATGGAAGAAATTAAAGGAAAAAACCTCAGGAAATATGATTTGAATGGAGAAAACATATTTCCATGGTGCACTCCTCTCTGCATTGGTGAGCTGCACTCGGGAGATTTCCTGACCCAGAGAACATCAGTCTGCATTTGCCTTTTCCTTCTATTAATTCATCACTTTAACTCATTAACATCTACAGTGCTAGGTCATATAGTTTAACTACATGTTTGCTGAAGAGAGATCTTTAATCAGATTAAAATCTGAACCCTGATAACTTTATTTGATGTCTCGAAATCTAAACATTGTATGAGAAAAGACCACGAACAATCTTTCCCTACTCCTCCATGCCATTCCCTGAAACTGAAAAAAATTGAACTACAGAGCACTAGTCTGAAGTAAACAGATGACAGCCTCACATTTCACAAACTAGTATAAACCTTCAGTACTTTATTTTTAATCATTATTTATTACTTTTAATAATGCTCAGTGTATCCAATGTGTTTCTGAATTCTTATTTCCATGACAACTGAAGACATAGGCACATGTCAAAGTGTACAAAATAATGTAATGTAAGACAATAAAGGTCCCAATTTAATGAATTATGAAACCCTTAACATGGTGCTTAAGGCCTTACATTATGTGGGCAGTGGATGTGGAAAATAAGAGAAATAAAGTGTTTTATATCTTGTCATCACGTGCCTTTCTCAAAAGGGAACACAGTTCAATATTAATACTTAAGCCCTGTTTACCCTCAATATTTTTTCTTACTTTTCCCTATTGTTTCTATTCTCAGTAGAACTTGACCAGCTGGAATAGCACTGGGGAAAGGCTCACTGCCAGCTCACATCCTCCTGTGACAGCAAAAGAGGAGTCTGTGTGACTGGCCTTGGAGGACAATCTGGAAAATACTGAAGTGTGTGCAGAGCTTCACACTCACACAGAACTGTAGATCTCACAGGACTGCCTGTGTTTCACCACACACATGGCTGGAAGACAGCATGAAATACTGACTTGGCAGTGTGACTATATGCCTTTGGCTTTTGGTAAACCCGGGTGACCAAACAGACTGAAACGGCAATGTCATCAATGTATAAAAACCTCATATTCTATGGCAATATTTCATAAATGGTCTGAAACATGAAGGCCAGATTGCCTTTCTGAAATTTAATTACTGAGGAAGACTATAAAGTAATTATTATAAACCACTACAAATGATTTAATTACAAGGATATAAAAGGAACTAAAATAGTTCTAAATTGAAAGATGGCATCACAGCAGAGAAAAACATACCCTAGGAATGCTTTTCCAATCCTTTCAGAGACTGGAGATAAAATTAGTGTAAAAATTCAAATTTTTTTCATTCTGCTGCCCACTGTTATGTGTTTAAGGGTCCATATGACATGAATAACAAGTTCATTTTAAATCACATAGTGATTAAATTCACTTAGATCCATAATTTTCATGGATTCATCTGTTTACATTGTCATACACAGTAGCAGTCTTAAAGCTGCTTCTTTTCTTTGGTTCAACTCTTTCCATTGTTTTTTTAGTTAAATGAATGTTTTCAAGAGAGACACAAAAGCCTCCCTATGCAAAGGTAGGGCTTAAAGAGCCACACCTCAGGCTACAAAACAGAAATGCAGGAATTGTTATTCATGCTACATTTTGAATCAAATATTCTGTAAAACAGGTAATATATTATTTTCCATTGTGTCTCTCTCCTGTGTGTTGTTTGACCTAAAAAAGGGAATCTCTCCAAGGGCTATAAATAATGCATCACAGTCATTAAATATTGATCTGGCTTATACCACTCACAGCTGCGCAATTAGGTTTGCTTCTTAAAAATAGCTTCTTTTACATTACCCATAGTAGGACAGTGTTTACATATTCTCTTTGGAAACTGTATTAGTTAAATTTAAAGGTGATGCGTGTTTGTGGGACTGCCTGCTAAGTCGCAGGGCTTGTTTGTTACTGTCTCAGAAGTCAGTATCTTGCTATAAATATCCTATCCTGGATATAATTCTGCATTCCTGACTCGTGTATCTTGGCTTTCTGTATTCACACAACTATATTTAGGGTCAGAAAACCTGAATTTCAGGAAGAAGAAACTTGGCACTACAGGACAGCTCCACAGGATAGCATCAATCTTAGATTAATCAGACATCACTAGTCTTACAGTTTTCTATTCCAATCATACAAATGCTTATAGCAAAGAACTGATACTAGCACACATCATAAACAACAGAATGGTCTTTTAAGTCTAAAATACAAAGGAGAACTGAGTTGACAGAGTTTTAAAAATCATACCTTATTTCTAACTTCTTGAAAAATAAAATTAATATTGACACAGGTATGGTTCATTGGTACATTCCTTGAGCTTATATTGCCAAAATTTAGTTTGAATTTAATGTAGTTATGTAGATGCAAATGAGGAGAAGCATTGTCATTAATCAGGATGAAGACTTTCAGACTCTCACATACACAAGAAAAGTTTACATTCAAGATGGATTTTTTTTGTTTTACTTGCAAATTCCTGTGAAAAGCAAAGTTTAGTTTTTCTTCCTGTATCTGGAGAAATGGCATCAGAAACCTCCTTATCACAGCAATGTAGCACTTATCAAAAAATCTGGAAAGTATTTAGCTGTTTATATGAACTTATCAGTATATTTGAATAATTTCTTTGGAAGCCATGATAATCTAAATGTAAAAATAAAAAAAAATCAAAGTAAAAAAATATTTACTAGAAATAAATATTAAATAATCTGGCAACAGTCTGTGCACAATACTTACTATAAATTTATGTTTTCTTTGTTCTTGTTTTAAACCTACAAATCATGCAAAAAAGCCTCACCCTCTTTGAACCTGGAAGTAAAGTGCATATTCCAAGAATAACCATAGATACCAAAAAATTAATTCTGATTAATCATTAATTCAGATTCAATTGCCTGTTATTGAAACCTCTATCAATCAAGCTTCCATGTTTCCCTCCATTTTAAAAACCTACACATTTTCAGGAAAAATAACATATCTTCTTGTGTGTGACAACTCAAGTTTTCACTTAACATGTATTTCAAACTAGCAGTAAAGGAGGGGTCTTGATCTTAAAATTTTTTTTTTTTCTCCCCAAAGTGTTGATCTGTCAGAAAATGCCTTGCAAAAACTGGCTAACAAGAACAAATAGAGGCAAAGTGGCAGAGAAAACATTACTATACTATTTTACAAATGCCAAACAAAGCCAAACGGCAACATACTCCTCAAATCAGTGGCAAATCCCCCATTACCTCCCCCGGGGCCAGATTATCACCTGCAGAGACTAAGGGATTTGTTCAGGCTCTGAATCCAGATCTCTGCAGTCTTGAGTCTACCTGGAGGGTTAAGCCCTCTCTACCTCTAAAACAAGTTCACACTGGGTTAAGGTCTTGAATTTTCCACTCCCACTTGCGCGGGGCGTGGGCAGCAGACGGAGCGAGTGGCTCCACCCAGGCCGGCAGAGCATCACTCGCTCTCGCTGGGTCTGAGCTCACACCAGTCCTGCTCGCACTGCCCTCCAGAGAGGTGTGTGCCTGCGAGCCTAAGTGCTAATGTATCCCCAAAGCTTTAATGCACATTATGAAAAGGACTGGCGACACGGATTTTTACAGTAATGAGTCACGTAACTGGATTCTCTTTCGAGAAACAAACAAACAAACAAACAAACAAACAAACAAACAAACAAACAAACAAACAAACAAACAAAAACAACCAAAGAAAACCCACAAACAAACAAAAAACCAAAAGAAAAAAACAAACCAACCAAACAAAAATTCATTAATAGAACAATTTCTAGTTGTACAAGTATTTTTAAACTTGGCTTTCATACTTTTATTACGAAAGCTATTTTCTAGTAGCACCAGAAATGGAATCCCTTCAAAAACGTGCATAATCCTTTCAATATGAATCTGTATTTCTGCTTTGTTTTTAGACAGTTGTAGAAATCAAATACGAAATAGGCAAGTTGCATGACATGGTCCAGTTTCATACACTCTGTTTTGTCATTCCATTCTATGAACTTCCCTATGTATTTTCCAGCACCACAACCAATAACACTTTGCACTTTTTCCCTGCTGAGCATCTGGAGAAAGGCATTTAATTTCATAAGGGCTTCTTATTAAGCAGGTGTGGTTTTCCTTTTTTTTTTTTTCCCCCTCCCTCCCCCCATGAATTCTTACATGGAATTAGAAGAAACAGAAATAAATGTTTTTTATTTTACAGAGCCTGGTCACAGTGATTGTGTTTCATTCTTAAAAAGATAGCAGGTATACAGGTATATTTGTGAATTCATCCACTAACAGTGAGAAATTACTGAAAGTATTTCAAGTGAAAAAACAACCTTAACTAGTCTTCCTAAGCTTTCTATAACGCAATAAAATAATCCACTGGTAAAAGCCAGAGGAAAAATAAACTTCAAGTACACTTGCAATTTTTCATTTTTTATCAGAATATTCTTGAGATCTTAGGCAAATAAAAGATAATGGAAAAGCATTTTATTAAGACCATAAAAAAACCCCAAGATTACAAAGAGGAAATAAACAACTTGTACTACAGGAATATGTAATTATTTCCAAGCTGCTGGGGTTCAGTTACAGTATGTTTGGGGTAATACATTGAAAAGTTGTCAACTCAAATGTATTGTCACTCCAAAATCATTAATTACTGTTGGGTCTCATGTCAGTCAGGAGCCAACAGTGAACTACTGGCATCACTCTCATTTAGATGTTCCTATCCTCTCTCTCTGTGTTACAGAACATGCGGTAAATCACAACAGACATCTCCTCTGACATCTGCCAATAAATCACCAGAGAGTGGGGACAGTTTTAGCCCCAAACTTCCCCAGAGGCAGGGATGCTTTATTAGCCAGTCACGTCTAGAAGATGACCCTAATATAACAAAGGGCTTATACAAAATATAACAATGTAACAAACAGAGAAAAGAGCAGTGATTTTAGGGCAGGATGCCTCAGGAGATCTCAGCAGGGAGACCGGCTGCCAGAGCCCTGCAAGCCGGGAGATGGGAGTAATTTCATCCCAGAGATGGATGGCCCTCTAAGGGGATGAGCTCTGTGTCACAGGCCACAGGACATGCTGGTCATCTCTGGGTTTCTGTTCTTTTTGTTTACATTCAGTGGTGTGAAGCACCAACAAAGACTACGTGGGACTCATTTTGCCACAAATTGAAAATGAGACAATTGTATATAGGAAAGAGAAAATTAGTCTGAAAAAATAGATTAATTTAAACATAGTTTGGTTATGTTCCTTCTTTTCTCATTTACGTTCTTTATTAAAAAATGTATCGTTTGGGGTTATTTATGAATAAATGCTTTTCATTTCCTTTTACCATATCATTAGCCATTAAATAGATAGTTGCATGCCTTCAAGGTAAATGGATAATGACAAGGCATTTCTTACTTGGAGACTAGCATATCTATTAATGAAGTCACCTGGGAGAACAAGCAGAATATCTTCTCATCACACTAGTGTCTAATCCAAAGAGTAATATAGCAGGCTATTATTTCAGCTACACAGACCATGAAGGAGAGTTGTCTTTCAATGTCTGACAGCAATCAAAAAGTAAGGATTGGTATGTACAAAGATACTGGTGGAATTTGAATAGTCATAGAAACTATATTAGACATGCTTATTCTAAGGTAAATGAGAATGCAAAACAATATAAAAAATTGGTGGCCCTTTATCCCTTTCTTTCCTCTCTCTCAACAGAGTGTTCAGTGTTCTTTTTGCTGAACACAGAATACAACTTATCATGCACAGAGAAGCATATTCTGCTGGCTGCAGCACTGAAATAATCTTCAACACATCGATTCCAACAATAATTCAGTAATCTAATCTCCACCTTACAAAAGCATGGGTAATTCCACCAGTAACTACAATGGATGGAGAATATTACACCCTTGTCAGTAGGTGTCGATACGGAGTCTTAAAGCATAGCCATCACTTGGCAATAATCTACAAAATAATAACCTAGCAAGAGCTGCCCTTCCCCAGCCCAGATAACTCAACAGTATCAGCTCTGCTAAGTCACCCATGTCTTCCCCCTTCCACCACAAACAACCCCATGGTGCAGAGAGCAGGTTGCAGCCTGACAGTCAAGTGTCAAAATAACCACCCAATAGCTATTTTTTCAGCCAGACAGGTGCCAGGGTGCTATAGCTGGGAATGCCAGCGGTGCAGAATCACATCACTTCAGTTTTCCTTCCCAGACCTCACTATAGTCTCTGATGCACTTTGTGTACAGGAGACCAGCATTGATAACTACCATGAGAGCCTCCCCAACAGCTTTGAGGAGCCCTCTGTAACACTGCCAAGGGAAGTGTTACCCCAAGTGTTTCCTCAAGCAGAAAAAGACAAACTAAGTCTACCACAAAAGCAGCTCCTCAGTGCTGGCAGTGATGAAAGAGCGAAGTCACTGCTCCCTCTACTTTTTAGCCCATGGCAAGGCAGGGCTCAAAAAGAACATGTAATTATTGGTCCCTATAAATGCTATATTCAGAACACATCACTTTAACATTCTGACCAGAGTGCTTACAGAAGTCAGGTGACTCCTCACCTCCACACCCAGCCTTCTGAGCCTGTGTATAGTCTTGGCAGTCAATGCTCTGCTTTTTCAGTTAACACAGGACAGCTTCCACACCAAAAGCATCTAAAGTCTCAAGTCATTTTCTCTAGTGTCTTTCTCATCTTCTAAATGACATGACTTCCCCATGGTGTTCTGTGCTGAGGAGGCCACCAAACCACACTGACATGCAGTTCTAGCAGCTGGTGCTGGGGCAGTGGTACTTCGGTGCACCCAGCACTGCATCTCTTTATCCCTTGAAAGATTTTTTCCACCTTCCCTGCTTAACAGCCTAATACACAGTATTAATAAACAGTGATTTAGATGATTTCTGCTTTTGATGTAAATCTTTTCTCTCAGTTAATCTATGTCCATTTTAATTTATTGTTATATTTTCAGAAATAATAAAAAAATCTTACCTTAAATTTATCAACTTCTGCCTTTGAACATGTTGCATGGTAAGACAACACCTGTCCCAGAACAAAAGATAAAAAACATTTGTGTACACGTGACAAGTAGAACTATCAAGGTTCTGTACTAGAGTCTAATCAATGATGTTTAAACCAAATTTAATTAATATTTATGTGTGGTAACAGTTCTGAATGACAATAGATAATAATTAATTGCAGAGTATCGGGCATACATTTGGCATTTATGTTGCAGGGAATTTTTGAGGGAAACATGGACAATAAGTAATTTAATATTATAAGTATTCCTACATTGTTCTCCTGGAGTTCTACAATCAAAAGAGAAAGAATTTAATTTAAAAATAACAGTAGATTTACAGACTTTAAATAATGCCTTTTGCTTTAATGTATATGCCAGTGGCACATCACTGCATGCAAATCACCACCTCTATCCTATGCCTGACATTCTCTCCAATACCCTGTTGTCTGGAGATGACAACATCAAATAAAATGCAGAGTACCGCACACCTCCTCTTACTACCTATTGGTATTCATCCGTTTATCTGGAATGCATTCTATCCTTATGTGACAACACTAACATTGAACAAGCACTCCAGAAGGTGTGAGAACCATCCTATTTACTGCACCCACCAGGACTGACTGTGCATGGGACAATGTGCTGGTCCACGGGGGAGCTCACAGAGCCAGAGCGCTCCTAGCCAGGACAGGTCCTCGTCACCCTGCAGCATCACCTGATCGGTTTATATGTAAAGCTTTGATATATGCTTCTCATTTTGAAATAATTTTCATCTATGAATGTCTCTGTTACTCATACAAACACCTAAATTATCCCAAAGGTCTTTGACTCGTGACAATAAGTCCCAGAATGTATTTACTCATCAATTTTAGAGATGTCACCTTTTACAGCAACAGAAATTCATTCCTGCACTATAAAATAATAAATAACAATCACCCATTCATTTCTTCTGTCCCATGTTTTACTTTCCATAACAATACATCATGCCCTTTCTCAAATAGTATCTATTTTTCTGTCCAACCATATTGTAACTTCTCTCAGGGAGTGATGAGTAGAAATTATGTATTCTGCTATAACTGATTACACTTTACCAAAATTCTCACCAAGATTCTTCTTTATCTATGTTCATTATATCCCTCTAGATTTTTACAGTCTTCCTTAATATTTATTATTCTAATCTTTTAATAATTTACAATTTTTGTATCCTTAATAAAAAAAAGCATTTACACTGGTTTTGAATTATATGGTATACTCCTGTCAATCTTTCCCCATAATTTATGTTCATTTTGGTCTTCTATTTATTAGTCAATCTTATGAGAGTACTATATAAAAACCTGCATTGGTGTATCTGGATAAGCATCTTATTGTGGTATATATTGAATATTTTACATCTAGGATCACTGTCATTTTCAGATGCCATTCCTTGCCATTCTAGCTAAATGCATAAATACTAATGAAATATTCTGTTAGTGAAAAATGGCTTCATAGTCCTTCAGCTTATACCATTCTACTATTGAGTACTTTTCTGCTATCTTCCATTACTTTATACAAATATTATCAAGCACTGTTGCTCATTTATAGAAAGAATTACTCTTCATTAAAGTATAGTGTCCGTTTATCAAACCTATACTCTACATGTAAGCTATATGGTTATTAGTCTTTTTTAGATTTAAGAAAGAAGCTGTATTTCAAACCAAGAAATTTTAATTTTCTTTTATTTCAGTAGCAAATAACAAACTTCTATGTTAACTTTCATCCCTGTTTATCTGAGTGGGATATCTGGTACTGCTTGTTTTTCTTGCCAGAGGAAGTGTTCATTCTGAGGTGTCACATTGCACAAATATCTGGGACACATGAGGGCTTATACTAATTCATGACTATGGCATGTAAAGAGTAAGGGATCTTGCAGGAGGCCTGATAAGGTGAGTTTTAAACTTTTTCTCCTATATGAATACATCTAGAGGAATAATAAATAGAGCCACTTATGTTTAGAATGTTTTCTAACACAAAGTCTTACTGACTTCAAAAATCCCTAATAAGCCTGTGTGCATCACAGGATAGAACCCCAGTACATAGATTAGCACCTCCAACCTTAAAGCAAAGGAAGAAAAAGGCTCATCCTAGAAATCCAGTTTTATTTGATTTTTTTTTTAATGGAGAGATATTCATATCTCATTTAGGCCAATGCTGTTTTTGTGGTTCTTATTGCAATGGTGGGTACCATATAAACTCCAAAGGGTTACACAGGTAATGGATGCAGACATGAGGGATCACAGAATATGCTGAGTTGGAAGGGACCCACAAGGATCATCAAGTCCAACTCTTAACTCTGCATGGGATCATCCCCAAGAGTCACTAGATAATTTCCTTCTCTTAACACATCTGGTATTTGAAACAGTACTGAAATCTTAGTAAATCAGTCTTGCATCATGCTTTTTAAAAGATGTGAAATTTCATTCAAACTATTCTTCATTATTATTTTAGTAGAAGTAATGTAAATTTGTAAAGCAATCCTCAAAACTCCTAGCTTTGTTCTTGCCAAGGTTATTTTTAATTTAAAATTAAGATTTAAAATCTCCAGATATATGATAGAGAATAATGCTGTATTGTTGAATCTGCTTATAGACATTTAAATAATCATAGTTTTTTGAAATGTTCTGCATTTTAGAATTTATTTCACAAGAGCTGATAGATACCATGAATGGGGGCACAGCTGAAACAGGAAAAGCAATTTCTATGAAGGCAATAAGCAAAAAAGAGAAAGATTTTCATCCATTTAGCTCCTCTATATGTATTTTATAGAAAGATGTGGATGTGTTGGAATGCCAGGACCTTGCATTAAGTACTAGCCTTGACCCACAGCAGAGCTCTTACTGAGCTACCACCCAACCTGCTTTGACTCTGTTCTAGCAAGATGGGGATCAGCAGATGTTTACTTTTGATACTAACCGCCCCTATTGATTATTAAACCCTAGATTAATTCTTGCACTTAAATCTCTTAAGAAACTAGATTCTCCATAATCACTGTCCCACCTTCTAATGTAAAAAGCACAGGCATCAAACAAGCTATCCAAGGTCAGAATTACTTAAGCTATGCATGAGCTCCACAGCTAAGTGTACCTCGAGAAAGTTTCCCTTCAGCATTACCTTAAGACAACACCCCTCAGGTACAGAGAGGTAAATATACAAAATTATTCTAACTACAATAAACTCAGAAGCAGTAGGCTTCTTTGCAAGTGACACTTAGGAGCCAGAACAGGTTTCATGAAGATGTACACGTACATCAAGAGCCACAGATTGTTTTGCCCAGGATTTCTTCACTTGGTCATACATAATTGTGTTGTTGATACCCAGGCCACAAAAAATAACAAAAGCCTAAAATTAAAAAAAGAGAAAAAAAGAATGTAAAGTCAATTACAAATCAGCTATAATACAAACACAAAGATGAGTGCTGGTTTAATCATTAAGAGAAACTGCATGGAAATATTAGGAATAATCATGCTTAGGTAGGTTATCTTAAGAATGCATTTAAGTCACTGGCCTCCAGATGAGAGATCTCAGATGTCAGAAACTTAATTAGGATGCAAGCTTATTAAGTGCCGAGTTCTGAGAATTAATGTCAAACTGCAAATACAGAAAACATTCTTTGCCCCCTCCTTAGCATTACTCAGAAATACAAAATCCTGCTGAAAAGTATGTCAGTGCTAAGAAACTAAATGCCTCTTACCTCAAACAGTCGCTGGTCAGCATCATCAAAAGATTTCCCATCAAGCCTGTTCAACACTTGAGCTACCCCTTTAAAAAGAGTTAATAAGAATTATAATCTTCATTCATTAATTATCAATGTAGAATATTTTATTTATTGGTAAAATGTAAAATACATATTTTGAACTGAAAAGCAAAATTCTAAATATTTATTCTGAAAATCATTAAACAGACATAAACATACAAAAATCTGGTTGTCCTGATACCAGTACTCAGTTTACTTTCAACTGTTATTCTTTACTTTTGAAGTATAATACTGCAAATCCAAAAGTTACTTACAATGCTTTTCATAAAAGGTTAAGGATTAGTTAGGGAAAAAACTTGAGCACTTTGCTAATGGCAATCACATAAATTTGGAGTTAGCAATATAATCTGTTGAATCAGTAGCTTTGTTCTTAAAATCTTAGTTGGTTTAACATCACCTCAGTATAGAAGCCTTTTTTCACTCATAACTGGTCTGTTAATTTACTGAATCAATTAAAAAAAAAGCATTTTCCTTACAACACTTGAAAAAGTGTCCAATGCTCTTGTCTGTAACTGAACTGATACTAATTTCTACTGCAATAAACCATTTCTATTTCATTTAGCTACAATATGCCCTCAGATATACACTTTAAAAGTCATCAGTAGTAAAGGGATCAATTTTTTTCTGCTTTTTTTAAGAGAAAAATTATTTGACATCAAATAATAAGCCATATTTTTAAAACTCAATTCCCACATCATCTCTGCTAAAGAAGCTCAAATATTCTGCATGATACCCAGTGCCTTCGGCAATGCACTACTGATCTCAGCTCTCACTGACAGCCACAACAAACTGGGATCTCAGTCTTTCCCCAAGAGTTTAAATTGCTATTGGTTTGATATACTTCTGTGGAAAGTTAGCAGAGGAACCTGGCAATGTTATTTACAAACAGTACTCCTTTTTTTGCCAAAAATCAACACAGGGCCAACTGCAAGTGTAGCACGGTTGGGAAGCCTCCTACCAAACATCCGACAAAACCCTGTCATATCCTGATCCAGCGAACGCCACTGCAATAGGCAACTCTAACAGCTGCCACAGCCCCTCCAGTAAGTCTTCCCTGACTGTGTGTATCATTAGAGGGAAGAGATGGCTCTCCTTGACTGCAGAAACAGCTCTTGAGTTGTGTACCAAAAAGAGGGAGACCCAAGAGAAACATCAAACACATCAAACATTCTTCACTAATATTACTAGAATTTCTATTTCCATCTCATTGGTCTTAAAGTTCCAATGCAACATATAACTTAACAATGACACAATTGAAAAGTTGAAAAAGTCCATGCGGTATCCAAGTCAAAACATCCCTTCTTAGATACTCAGCATGCATCACAGGTACCATAACTTAATGATATGCAACTGGGAAAAAGAAGTAAAGGAAGATAGAATTAAAAAGATAGAACTAAATTTATATGAGCACAAAAATTAGGCAGCCATGAGGAAGATCTTACCAATTATTTGGTGGGCGCTGTTCCATATAGGAACACACAGAACAGATCTTATGTGAAAACCAGAAATTTGGTCAGCCTAAAATGTAGAAATAAAAGCTTCCATTAGTGGCAGGTACCATTTGCAGCCTTTTAAATCATAGGAATAGAAAGGTCACGGAGTTAAGTTCCAAATGTCACTCCATATGGATCAGCTCTCACTCAGAAAAAAAATTATGCTGAAACCTCATTCACAGTAACCAAAAGTCATAAGGATTGTTCTTAAAATTGTCAAAGAAAATATAAACATCGACATCTTTGGCACATAAAGCTTACACTATTTGAGTGTGATCTGACATTAAAGACAAACTGCAATTGAGGCAATGTCCAGACAAATATTGGATTACTTACTGGTGGATTAATGGAGACAACTTCCACTGAATAAGTGCGCCTTAGAAATATTCTTCCCAACTGTCAAACTGAAATTTGACTTAGCAAAGCAACTGTAAAAGGGGTCTTACAGGAAATAAGCACTTTCAGAAGAAAAGCAAGAGAAAGCAGGGAATTGTGCAGAAGCGCGAGTTAGTAAGAAATGGAAGGATAGAGTCAAAACCAAGGATTTGAGATAATTGGTCCTTTTGTTCTGATGACAATTTGCTGCCTCATTGTTTTCTATCTAATATAGTTTACAACTTCACAATTTATTATAAGTGTCACTGATTCTCTCTTTTCTACAATTAATAAGCTTTATCACCCAGCATCACTGCTGCAAAATCCAATGAACAGAAAAGAGATTAGAGTGGGATGAGCCCACCCACAGAAGACCAGATATTCACTTACTGAAACTGATAGGGCTACAGGCAATCTGTAATAAAAGGAAAGTAAAAGACCAGCAATAATTCATATACTGGAAGCAGGACGGGATCACTGTGATCCCCCAGTTTGAAAAGATATGTCATATTTTAACAAGATTACTGCTTATTACAAATGCTCAGAACTCATCACTGAAATGTGTGTAGAGTGACACCAAAAATCCAGGGGAGCAGGGGAAGAATTGTTACAGATACATACCTTACAATGAACTGAGTTGGCATTACATTCTTGGTGAGCAAGTCGAAAATTGAGCATCAACATTTGAAAATGACAATTAATGTTCTGAAAAAAGTAGGGTTTGCAACAGAAGCAGAGAACAGAATATCTGTTCATAACTACAAACATAAGTTTGATTCTAAGGCACAAGAATCTAAGGCACTATGTTCCTCTTTCTACATTTAACTGTAGAAATAATTGAATACCAAACTTGAATTTAAAAATAAAATTTTCATAGGAACCCATCAAAAGAAATTAATTACTGCTCTCTGTTTTATATTCTTTTTCTCTGTATAAACCGGGCAGTGCCTCTAACTTGGAAAGGACTGTGAAACAAATAAGAGACAGCTGAATTATTCAGGACATGATATAATAAAAGCACAACTGCAAACATCAAGGATTGGCATACTTTACGCTAGTGTATGTAAAGACCCCAGGCATTAATTGTACCTTTTGAAATTCTGAACATATTAGCATCAACACAGTTGTACATTTTTGCAGAAGGCCCCTTTTATTTTTCTTATTTCAAAAAATTCTTCTGGTTTGAGAGATAATCCCTTTAATGACACATGGAATAAAGCTTGAACCAAGCAAACTCCTCTCAATATGAAACACTTCCAAGAACACTTATTGTAGCAATACAGTTTAGAAGCTCTCTGACCAAGGCCATCCACTGATTAATGTGCTGTCCAACTCCTGGCCAAGTCCTCCACAATAATCCTGTTTAACTGGTTAGAATTCATGAAGATTTTGTCCTTCTGTGTGCTTCTAATATTTATTTAGATGTTAAGTATATACACAGATTTTTACCTGCAGCTACACCTTTCTGAGGCTGGAATGAATAAGATACACAAATGACACATTAAGATACAAACAACTCTTATTGGGAGTGATCTGTATCTTGAAGAAATAACTAATCCAGTGTGTATTTGAGCAAATTAAAAGGTTAATTGGCTAAGTTTGTCTGTCTTGATATCAGTTCTGTTTACACGCTGTGTGTATAGCCCCAGTGACCCCAACAGTTAATAATGACGGGAGTGGTAGCACTGGACACCAAACAATTCTCAGCAATTAAAACCAGTTTGCATAAACTTCAAAGCACTTGGTAGACAAAGTCATTACTTATAAACAGGGAAAAAAAAAAAGGAATCATGGACAAAATAACCACCTAAAGTCATACAGTAATTCAGTGATCGATGTTTAATGTATAAAGCCATGTCAACACCAGAAGACCAGCAGGAGCACATACTGGATAGAAGAAATAATTCAAAATAAAACTTCATATGTTTTAAAGCTACTTGGATATTATGCTAAAATGTTAATATTAGCTGCAATGCTAAAAAGATAATGTATATTTACATTTCTAAAGATTTCTTACTTCAGCATCAAAGCGAGGATCCTGATAGGCATCACTGATGTTCACTGGGAGACCTGTGGAAGCGACGAGTTCAGCAATGCTATTATTTATGAGCCAGTCAGAATAAGATGATGATTTTTCCACACTGTCTTTGAAACTATCAAAATGCAGAGCAAGGGAAGAAAAGAACACAGTCAATGCTACTTGTAAGTCCAGCATGTCTTGCACGTGTATTCACAGGCAAGGCAGAACCATTCACAATTATTAATAGTTACTAAGAATTAACTATGGAACAATAAACTAGTATTTATTGAAATGGTACCTCAAAAATTCTCTCCTTTACATAATCCTTTCAATTGAAAATAGCATTGGTGTCCCAAGTAAATAAAATATTGAATAAATAAATGCATTTATATATGAACCAAGAGTGGACTATGTTCCACATTTCTGTGGGATATACGCCTGCTCATCTGAAGTAAGTTCCAAACAATATTTAGAACAGTTCTAAATAATAATTGAGGTGGTTTTAATTATTATTTCCAATAACTTTCATGTTAAAATGCCTTTTTCTTTTTTTTCTTTTTTTTTTAATCCATTTCTTTTTTTATTTTGGTCTGAAATGCCAGACCTCAGTGGCTGAAGAAGGGATCATGAAAAAAGTCTTAAAATCAATACTGTAAGGATATTGAAGGAGGTGAGCCAAGTAGTCACACAGTACATGAAGGTTTCCTTTTTAAATTTCTTTTAACCTGCTTGATCTTTTGCCACAATTACTGAGAGTCTAGAGAGCTATCACTAAATGAACATAACACACTAGAATTATGGACTCAACTCACTCCACCGCACTGAAGTTTCTCCAGAAAACTCAATATCTACATAGACCTTAAAGTCCTTATCTTATATCCCACCTAACCATCAGGAAAGTTCTCACTGACTTATTGCAGGCAGGTTTTTGACATTGCCAAGGTCTAGCTATTCATGTGTGAATAAACAAATCCATGTTGTCTTAGTTTTGAGAAGAAAACAGATAAATTTTCAACATCCGAAAAACATTAGTTCAAAAAAAGCAATGAAGAAGCCATGGAAAAGAGCACAACAGCTTGAATCATCAAAGTAATGCTGATGAATGAATGAAGGATGCAGAGTAAAATCCTTGAAAGACTCAATCAAAGTGAAAGGATTGATTTTTGTCGACTGCATTGATTTTCTGGAGACTAATTCAACTATGCCACTCATCTGAAGGAAAACTTAATATTCTTAAAAGACTATAAGTAAAGATAATAATGATTTACACAAATCTAAGTGCACCAACTTTCATTCGGGATAAGAATTTTGAGTGACTATAATAAATGTTATGTGTATACTTTGACAGGAACCGTTACATAAATATAAGGGAGTTTGAGCTAAGTAAACGATTCACATTTATAATTTAAAATTTATTTCAAGACACCAATACATGAGAAGCAAAAAAATCTTTGAGGATAAGAATCTAATTTCAGATGCAGAGGTCTTCGCTCATAACTTAAAAATCTGAATGATATCCTTATTATATGACACATAATTCAGGACTACCTTATGGGTGTCAAGCATTTTAAGCAGCAAATGAATTCAAGTAAAAAAACAAAAAAAAACCCCAAAAAACAAAAACAACAACAACAACAAAAACAAACAAACAAACAAAACCCAACAGAAAACCAAAACCAAAACACAAACAAACAAAACAAAAACAAACAAACCCCCCAAAAACCCAAAAAAACCCCAACAGGATAAAATTCACAAAGAAGTTTTAAAAGGAGGTTCTATTATGTTATCTCCATTCCTAAGTAGTGCTTTACACCTGTATTCTGGAGGAGAGGCATAACATCCCATGGACAGCGGTGGTAAAACAGCAGCAGAGGGATTTCAGCACTTTGTACCAGCTCACATGGGAAGGAGAACAAAGATTTTTTTGTCCACACAACTCATACCCTGGCCCAGGCAGTGACCTGTCCACTACCACTTGTACTCATGTTAGAGAAGTGTAATCTCAGCAACCTGCTAAAATGTAATCCCATCTGCCAAAATGTCTGCTTCTGTGCAGGGCAGACACAGCTGACAGCACATCCCACCAGACTCATCTTCATCAGAACTGAACCCTCAAGGCTTCTAAGTTTTATGTAAATTTTTTTTTCAAAGGGACAAAAAAATTTAGGAGACTTGGCAAATCTGTACTTCAAGAACAAAATCACTGTCAAAAACAAGCATCAGTGTGCCATTTTATTTATATTTATTGCCATATTTATTAAATTTGTTTATGGTGTGTGATGGAAAATTGCAAACTGAACAGACAAATTCAAGTGGGGTCTTGCAAGATGTTTCTTTACAAGTAACAGCAAAGAAAAAAGCTATGAGTATTCATTGTAATATTTAGAAGTTAAACATGTGAGCTGCTATCAGGCAGATGTAAGGAGTGTAAAAGGAAAGCAAACTTCTACAACTCTGCGAGAAAGCATATTAGGGTATGCAAAATCATATTGTCTTAGGAACTTCTGTCTCATTCCAATAAAACTTGCAACTAGAACTGTTCTCAGTTTACAACCTCACTGGATTTCCACTAAAATTTCAAAGAAAAAATATTCATCTTAACTGCTGTAATGATGAAGAAACTCCTCTTGCTGTTTTTTTTGTTTGTTTGTTTGTTTTTTTCCACATGTTAAGTCTCATGGCTTTACATCAGTTACAGCTGCACAATGCAGAATGAAAAGGGCAAAACTCACTAGAAAAATACTCAAATGTCAAGGGCTCACGGCATTGTTCTGTATCCTAAATAACCTTTATTTTCCCACTATAGTGCCAATAACTCAAGCTGTGCCTGTGCTAGATCCAAATGTGACATCATATCTGCCAGTCTAAACTTGGTCTTTGTAAAACCAACTTCCCTCTCCACTGCATGGAGAAAAAAAAAAAAAAGGCAATAGGAATACATCTTTAATATAAAGACACACAGAAATTTACCTTTATAAATCTTACAAAGACTAGCTACCGGGTTGTGTGTGTTTGTTCATGTCTTGGACTAAAGTTAAAATAATTCTGACTTGACTACATGCAGAGCAGACTACTACAAACCGCTTTGTGGTAAAGTGTTGATATAACTATGGTAACAAGAAATGAGCCAGCTTGGTTATCTTGACACCACTCTACATTTTTTTGACTAATCTGGCTACTGATCAAGTTTGAGAAAAACAGGAATAACAACCACATCCCTTGATTCACACTGCTGTCCCTGAACAAAAGAAATGTATTTTTCGCCCCCTAGGAAAGACCAACTGTTACTCTGAAACTCTTTGTCAAAAGCAGTAACTTTTGAGTGCCAGATGAATCAACAGATTATCTATTCATATTTAAGTCTTACTATCTTTTATCACTAGTTTTCCATTTGCCTCCCCACCCCCATATCTCAACCAGTGGATAGGACATGGAAGCTATCTAACCTCTACTCATCTTTCTGTGCGGGCCCGGACCCTGCTGTCAGCTTGTACATCTTAAAATGACACTACCCATTTTTGCAGTGCTGCAAGATCAATCCATGAAAAGGTTTATGACAGCCATTTGATATTGCCAATTCTCATTCAGAATCAGTATAAATTAATTTTCATAAAATGTGTATGATAAACATTGAGCCCTGAAAGATGGAAGAAGCCTCACAAGAGCCCTGAATCTTCATCCCCTCATTTGGTATGTAGGATGTTTTATGTGAACTGTTACCAGTGGTATAATCTTGTAGGAATTGATAACCCCATATGAACAAAAAGCTCTCTTTTACTACTTAACATTTTTAAAATAGCCCTTTATAAATGTTTTAACATGGATCCTAGTATGAAAAATGTATACTTCCATTTTGGCTGGGCTCCGAAAAGGGGTTTAGTCACTAGAACACAGCTTCTAGGAAATACACGTGGTCTCAGGTTTTTAGGCTTTCCAACTTGACAAGAACATAAATAAATTTCACTGGAAATGTTTCAACACACTGTGCACAGGCATTTTGAAAGAGATCAACAAACCATCTAAAACAATTTTGTAATTTTTAAATCAGTATTAACCATGCAAAACAACATCTGTGGGTTATCCACAAGTTCAACTACAAAAAGTCAGATTTTTCCTGGTTTCTTATCTGAGACACTGATACAATGTTAGTGCATATATATACACAAACACATAAATAAATGCAGAACACACATAATAAATATATGTGCCTATATTCCAGCAAGTCTCCATGTGAAGCAAGCAGGAGTCTAGTCTGAGTAAAAACTTGTAGGCTCACACTGTTCAATCAAATCTACCCAAAGTTCCATATGAAAATCAAACCTTGATCAAGCAAAATTCAAAACTATGTGAAAAATGAAGTAATCTATAACCACAGAAGAACTAACCTGTTGTCAGTATCAGCACTGCATTTTGGAGATAACAACTCAAAGGATTTGGTAAATTTCACCACCTGTCAGAAAAAAATGTAACTTCAATTGTTAAGATTAATATGTACATATTTATATATATATAAAATATAGGACATATGTAAAACCTTTAAAGAGTGGCTAATGTGACACAGAAGAGAGATCATACTGTGGATGTGTCCCTATCTTTGCTTCAGTTCTCCATTATAAAAGCTTTTTGCACAATGTACAAATGACAATATTTGTACAAATGACAATATTTTAGACATGGTTTAAGACTGAATCACTCTAAGTAGATCTATTTTGGCATATAAGTCAGTCCACCAAAATAGGGGAAATTCAGGAAAATGGTTGTTTTGCCACTTGTAAAAATTACCAAGCGGGTGGCAAGATACTCTTCTCCTACTCCAAATTAATGTAAGATTTATGACTATGAGGAAAATGTTTAGACTTTTTGTCCACATTTCACAATTTGGTCTAGAGAAATGAGAACTCATTCCTTATGGTTTGGGAAAAAACACTTGAAGCTCGAAGGTAGAAATAGAACCAAGGGCAGAAGAATGAATTGAACTAAGCCACCCACAACTTGCTAACACAGTGTACTGTCCTGTGAAAAATAAAAATCACATTATACTTGTAAACACAGCAACATTTCATAAGAATGGAGTAGAGCTACATATTTTAATTATAAAATTTGGGATGGAGGCTTAGGGGAATCTAGAAAGAAAAAATAAACTAGAAACATTAAAATTCAATATATAATTCTATATATTATTTTAATATATAAATATATATGATAATATAAATATATATTATATAAATATATAATTATTAATATATAATTTTATATATAATATATATTGAAAAATTTCAATATATAATTGAAAGACCAACTTCAATCTTGCTTTTATGAAAGTTAGTATAATTCAGGGCATGCTCCACTGAAATTACTTAATTTCTATTAACTTAAATGAAATGAGAATCCTATCTTTCCTCTACAGAAAAGGAACAGTTTTTTTTTTTTCCTGTTGTACTAAGTTATGAGTCTGCCCCTGATAATTATTTAGACTTGTCACAGCCCAGCAACAAATAATCAATTTCAAAATCAGTGAATCCAATCATACTTGGGTAGGAAAAAAAAATATTACAAACAACATTTTTATTCTTCAACTGCTTCTCAAATCAGCAGAAAAGAGGATAGTTTGTGTTGAATAGTCTGAAAACACTAGAGGAAGCTACCAATATGAAGGCAGCTACTTATTTTAACATTAATAACAATGCTCCTAAAAAGGTTAAACATTTTCAAAGAGGGTCTCTTTCTTACTCTGTAAATATTATTACAGCAAAGTCCCAGTGAAAGCCCCTGTCAAAACAGTGTGAAATACAACTCCTGACAAATACTTTTATATAGCTTACATCCATCTGTTCAACTTAACAGAGCTCTGCAATGAAATAATTATTCATTGGTCCAGTGAACAGAGCAATTGCAAAAAATCAAACATACTTCAGTAATGTTGAAAGTGTTAATTTCAGCTACTCAATGTAAAAGTTTATTCCTATCTCTAGAACGTGACTATCTAGGCATTTGTATGCAATGTGTCTTTTCCAATGGATTTTGTGTTACCTCAGAGCAAAATTACTAGGGTAAAATAACAAGAGGACTTAGCTTTTAACAGCACCTTCATTATTTAGGAACTGACACTGGTTCTTTTTTTTTTTTTTTTGCAAAGTAATAAAGAAACTTGTTAAAATGTGCAAACACAGCTATTCCCAAACGGACCCCTGCCAACAGCTAAAGTGAGGGAAAAGCTTCCAGAAAGGAAGAAATCTCATGGAGTAGTGGCCAACAAAAGTAGCTGAGCAAACTCCCTTTGTTGCAGATTCAGCCCTCACTGTCTTGCTGTTCTCCCACACTGAAGAACTGAATTTCACAAAAAGATATTAATGAGACATGTTCAGAAACTGATTCCTGTGAATACACTAGTTACTAGACTGCTGTAAGCCCTGCTGAGCTGCTGAACACACAGGATGGTCATTTAACAAAGTCTTGATGAGTTTATTTTTAGCTGTTATTTCTGAGTGACCAGTAGCCTGATTGAAGATATAACATGTTTACATACTAGAACAGAAATTACTCATTTCAGTTTTCAACACTAAACAACAGTAACAGATGCAAAAGTATGAACACCATAGCAAGATAAACATTAAAGACTTGGTTGATAATGTGACTGTTTCTGGGTCTGAAACTGCTTGCAAGCACCACCCATTTGTTAAGTCAAAAGCCTGAAAGTTTTAGCAAGGTTATAAATTCCAAGTAAATGTAAATGAAGCTATAGGCAGGATCTTTCTTTGCTTCTTGTGGTTATAACATGAAAGAAAGGAACTGAGCAAATAAATAGCAGACCACAGGAGAACCTTGTTTCTCATCTAAGAAGTAGCTGCTCTGTAGTAAGCACTAATTCCATCACACAGACAACAGAATCACAGAATATCAGCTGGATCACACACCAATGATAGTTTGATCCATCAGCAGCTTACAGACATCCATTAAATGCCTTCAAATGACCATAAGGAATCATAAATGGTATCTTTCAGTTTCCATTTGAAAAAGTGAAATTGTTTTGGCTCAGATGCTGCTAAATTTCTTCATAGCGTCCTGTAATGGTGGTATGCTTTAGTTTTGTGGTGAAAACAGCATTTATTACACAGGGATGTTTTACTGCTGAACAGTGCTTACACAATTTCAAGGTCTTCTGTTTCTCTTTCTGGCACCCCAGTGAATATCTTGAGGGGTGCACAAAATATGGGAGGTGACACAGCCAGGACAGCTGATCCAGCCAATTAAAGGGATATCCCATCCTATGATACCATACTATTTCATGCTCAGCAATAAAAGCTGGGGGAAGTTACCATTGCACATCATGAAGCAGTTCCTGGAAATGACAGATCATCTGCCTGTTGATTGGAAGGATCACATCAATTCCTTATTTTGCTTTGCTTGTGCACACAATTTTTACTTTACCTACTGAACTATCTGTATCTCAATCCATGAGCTTTCACACCTGAAGCCTTCCAATTCCCTTCCCTATCCTACTGGGTTGTGTGGGATTTACCTGCCTACTGGAATTAAAACACAACAGTGATACTGATAAAGATTCAACCTGTACCTAATTTACATTTAGGAACAACACACTGGAAGAATTCTCACTGTCCAGTGCTTACACATGGTGGGCAACAGCTTCCTGTCCTGGTTTTTAGTAGCCAGGGTCAGTTTGTCACTGTGTGGGTGTGTATTCTAAAGCCTCTATGCCAATTTTTTCCATGAACTGCTCACAATGGCACATTAGCAGCTATTGTCTAAGGGACAGCACACCCCTCAGGCTGCAGGCTGGGTGTTTTGGAACTTCTGTGAGATAAGGAAATTCTTCTGCCTCCACACCCACCTGAGGGGTCATGTCTGCTAATGGCCCATCAGGGATGTCAAAAATAGGCTACTGTTTATCTCACAGAGTAAATCACCCATTGTTTATGTCTCTGCCCTGGAGGAGGGACTGGGCGGAGCCTAGGTGAATATAAGCAGAGAANATAGATAGATAGATAGATAGATAGATAGATAGATAGATAGATAGATAGATAGATAGCTATTATAGCTAGGAACTGTTATCCTTCAATTTATCATCTTTTAATTAAAATTTGTTTTGAAATTAAAGGAGATTTGTCTCTCTGTTTTAGTTATAATTTTTTTTCTAAGTTCTCTAAACTTAGACACTTCCCTACAATAAAAGCAACAGCTCCCCCACTCAAATATTAGTCTTCCTACAGAAGCTGCAACTATACTTACAGGTGATTCAATATCTTCCAGAAGTAATACCGAGCACCGTTCACACTTCAGCAGAGTCTGGGCCCGATGCATGATTTTCTTGACAATTTTCTCTAAGTCAGTCTGCTCCTCAAAGAGGTCATTCACTACTTCCAGTAAGGCCTGCACACAAGGACAGAAAACTGTTGTATTGGCTGAAGAATTAATAAATACATGGAGCATTGCAAAGGAGGCATCATCTCTGGGATTGATTTTAATATAAGTGATCCATTGAAATCTCCATTCAAAAAAAGTTCTTAATGCTTATGGTAACAGAATTGGGGTGGGGGTATAGGAAGGAAGGCAGGCAGGAAGGCAGGAAGGCAGGAAGGCAGGAAGGAAGGCAGGAAGGAAGGCAGGAAGGAAGGAAGGAAGGAAGGCAGGCAGGAAGGCAGGAAGGCAGGAAGGCAGGAAGGCAGGAAGGAAGG
>VXAU01005463.1:55160-98331 GCA_013399695.1 Formicarius rufipectus | reverse complement strand
AGGAAGGAAGGAAGGAAGGAAGGAAGGAAGGAAGGAAGGAAGGAAGGAAGGAAGGAAGGAAGGAAGGAAGGAAGGAAGGAAGGAAAGAAGGAAGGAAGGAAAGAAGGAAGGAAGGAAGGAAGGATTTCTCAGTTCACAGTTGAGCACAATCCAACTCCTAGAAAACAATGGGAATCTTTCAGACTATTTCACTTTGGTCCAAAAATGAAACTATGGCTGTAATGAAACGAAATATGGATCGAGTTACTTGATTTTCTATATTGAATTTGCTAGGCCATTTAATCTCCATTTTATTCGTTTATTACTCATTTTGCACGTTCAAAACTGGAAAGAAAAAAACCCACGTCGATACTTCTATATTCCAAAAGCACTCTGATCCAGTCTTTACCACTAACAACTTGTCTGTAAAATACAATGTTTTAAAATTAAGGGCTTCCCCTCTCATTTCATCAACTTTAGAAAAAATAGACCATGTCCTTTCTCACCACAGGTCCAAAGAAGTATGCTTTTCCCTTTATTCTCATTTAGGGTACTGACTGTAAAGAGCATCAATACAGGTAAGCATATAAACTGTAGTGGTCTTAGCTCTTGTAACAGCGTAGTCATCAGCAAAATGCTGGTCACAGTTGCTGGAATTTGCCACTGTTGAAGTCCAGTTTGATAGGGAAGTACCACTACTTGGTACTTGCCAGCTAACTTCAACCATGGACTAGGTAAAGTGAAGGACCACCAACAGGTCAGAATGCTATTATGTACAGACCTTCAGGTAGTTGTCAAATGGCATTGGTATTTGTTATGCTTCATGGTTGAAAGACCAACAAGAAACAAAGAACCCGTATCTCTAACCCAATTTGCTGATGCATCCAATCACCAGAATTTACCATTTTCAAATGAAGAATGAGAATGTCCTTAGCAGTTTTCTGGTGAATGCCTCCCTCGGAGGATTAAACACTGACTCCTCAAAATTCTGTATAGTTCCCTGCAGTCTGGGAATCTGCAGCAAATTTTAAGCCTCTGTGTAGTCAAACAAGTATTTTATTTGAGCTTCGAACAAAGGAAAAAACTTTGGCAGACAATCTTCCCTCCTCCCCGCCCTGCAAAGTCTCTTCCACATCTCCACTCCAAAATATGATGGAGTGCTGTCAGACCTGGACAGAAGATAAGCTCACATGCCTCATGATGCTTAAATATATAAAGGCCATTAGCAAGGGCTATTGTTAGTTTTCAAAGCAGTGGAAAGTGTTAAGTTTTCATACATAGAAAGTACCAAAATCATGAATCTAAAATGTCAGAGCTCAATATACAGACCCAGAACTCTGTAGTTTCTGCTATTTTGTAAAGGAAGAGTAGATTCAACACTACCAGGGGTATTTCCACTGAAACTTTGGAGCTGTGATCCATGCTAACAAAAGTATAACTTCCTGTCACTGAAGGAAGGGCAATTAAACAATACAAACCAACCAACCAACCAAAAACAAACAAAAAAAACCCCACAGCCACAAAATTACCATTTGATTTCTTAAAAAAAGCCCCCAAACCTCTGACAAGTAAATGACATTAGAGCTCAGCATTATTTCCACTTCAGAGCCTCCTGTCCCAACTCATGCATGACACCAGCAATCATGAGTAATGTATCTATGCAGACACAAGTTGTCAAAACTCTTCACATATAGGGGTTATCTTCCCACTTATGTTTATAAAGATATATCCACATTGTTTGCATATGACTGAATATTAAAAATTCAGGATGGAAAAGGCTTGGCATTACTAGAATTTTATGAGAGTTTGAACCTCTGCCAAAGTACCACTCTCTCCTGCACTGCCTATGTCACAAACACAATGGTTTCAGCACTACAAAACATGAACCTGACAAGAGGAAACAGCCACCACCAAGAGCTTATTTCCATCCCACACTCTCTGCTTGCTGCTTCAATCAAGACAGTGATCTGTTGAAAATAAAACTTTTGAAATAAAACATAGTTAAAACTGTCTGCTTAGCAGACATGTAGACACAGCTGGAACCTGAAGAACAAAAGACAAAAGTCTGCTATTTATCCACTATACATTTTTTACTTACCCGGCTTCTGTCATACTCTTTCCTTGAAGCTGCAAATAATTGGGCATTGGATATGGCAATCCCACAGAATGGGAGGTACATCTGCATCACCTAGTATGAAAAGAAATTCTGTTATTAGGAACAACTGCAGTTGTTTATGAAGAGACCTAAACTTAGGGGACATGTCCCAGGAGGGTCTCAGCTCACTCGCTCTTCAGCAGAACACTAAAAACCAAAACACAACTGTCATGGGGCGAGGCACACAAAATGGGTGGAAGAGAGATCAAATGCCTAGGAAAGAACAAAGCAGTTGATTTCATGGGTCCCAGCAGTGAGTGTCCTCTGAATTTCTCTGGAAAACTGCAGATTCTCAACTCTATTAAATGTCTCTGAAAACTAGATTAAATTACTGTAGACATTACAGCTTCCCTTGAAAAACATTTTTCTGGACTGCTTTCTTGTCCTAAGCTCAAGAAGCAAGCTTGAGTCACATTATTGTTGATTTCTAGAAGATGTAGATTTTGGAGAATACCATCACAGTGGAATATAGCACATTGATCCAACGCTATTAGTCAGGAAGCTGACTGCCTTCTCAACGAAGGTTAAAAAAGAAACAGTTAAAGAACATGTTTGAAAATCTGGGCCTTAATGCATCACCACACATTGACAAAGATTAGAAAAGAGGGACTGGGAAAATATCTTGAGGTGCACAAGATGACTTTAGTCTGGCTTTGGGAAATTAATAAACTGTGCCAGTCAAATACTTGGATATCTGTGTAGGAATGGCACTTTCACAAGGATAACAATGGATCAAAGCCCAAACTCAGCATTTTTAAGCCACATACTGGTAACAAGTCTGTAACATACTGCCACTGCTCAGTGGTTCCCAAGCCTAGGTCTGAGACACTCAGTAAATTTTACAGGTGCTGAATAGCCTTAACATGTGCAAAACCAGTGGGAGCTGAGGCACTCTGCTGTTTACGGAGTCCAAAGTGCTGCTGCAGCTAACTTCTCTTCAGTCTGCCATCTGCCTATTGTAAGGAATCCTTTCTGTGATAAGTTTTAGCATTAAGAGAGTGGTATTTGTCTTTGGAATTCTGTTTAATTAGAAAAATACTGCTGTTATACTTTATCTGCCTTAAACACTCCACTGGTTACATACCTACCTAGTCTGTGTTTAGGTAATTATGAGCTTTTGAAAAGGATCTTCAGATCTTTTGAATTTCATACCTTCACAGCTGGCATTCTGTCAGAGTAACTGCAGATTTTAAGAGTGCACACCTATACTGCCAATCTGGAAATATTTTACTTTCATCCTCTTCCCATCATGGTTGCCTCTAAAGCAAAATTACATATTTTAGACTTTACAGACAACCAGATCTGAAGGAAAGATCACACACAATGAAAAATAAAGTAACACTGTAACAAATTGATACGTGGGATTATTTTTTAGTGCTCAGAACTTCTCTGAGACAATTTTGCATATTTCAGTTTAGTTTTTATTTCTAAAATTAAATAAAAAACCTATCTATATTTTTTGTAATAGCTCTAAAAACCACAGCCAAGCAAGGGATGCAGAACAGGAAAAGGCAACATGAGGAAAATCTGACATTTAGTGCTATTTTGAATATCATACTGAGACTGGACACATTTTTACTTATTATAAAAAAGTAAAGACTAATATTTATTGTCCTCACATTGGAACCTCTATTCCTGACATTAATGTGACCCTTTGACAATGGAAAACATACAAGAAGTTTATGAACCTTCAGCCATCACAAAAACATCTAGCAAAAGCATCTTTTTTAGTAAGAAGAAAACAGAATTTTGAAATATTGAAAAACACTGTTTTCTGGACCCAAATTCCAAGGCACTGGCTCTATACAGAAATTAACATCCATAAAACACTCTTTTATGAATTTTCAAGGATCTGGGAAGCTGCTGACATAACATTGTTTTCACCACTGAAACTAATTGTCTAAGGTGTAGTGCAATTAAGAAAGAGACACAAAGCTGTTTAATATAATTAATAGAAGAAATGAATAAATGTCAACAGCTATGAAGAAAAAAGAAAAAGAAACAAACTCCTGTCAGGTAGAGATAACAGATACATCAATTATCCCTGTTTGCTTAAAAACAATTGGAAAAACAAAAGCCCACTGTTGTTTCTCTTCTGTCCTTTCTGAACTGTAAGGGTAACTTACCTAAACCACCTTTGGCAAACTGTAATACAGCACAAAGTAAACAGAGAATGTACCTTTTTAGTGGTAACTGAATTTTAAATAATATTTTTAATCAAAATTGCAGAATGGAGTAGAAAGCAGTTATTAGGCGCTGATTTCAGATTATGGATTTTAAGTCTGCAAGCACCTGTTGATATTATTACTGGTTGACACACCATACAAATATGGAATAACATAATATTCAACTCTTATCTGCCTGAGCCATATACTGTAAGGAGCTGGTATTGTTATGCCAGATTCACAATTCAGGGATTTTCCCTCCAAAGAGAATGTAAAAAGTTGAGGTACATAACACCATAAACTGGAGACAATCTCTTTCCCTCCTTTTATGTGACAGGTACATAATTACTAATTCCCTGGTGAACCCAGGTAAAAACATACTGCATCACTAAGCCATAATGTACTGTAATTCTATTTTCATTCCTGTTGATTAATGCTATTCCTCCTTAAATAGAAGAACGTAATTTATAATGAGCATAAAACACAGTCCATATTTTACTTTCTTAATTCTTCAGCATGGATCTGCTTCAATAATACAACACTGACTTTTAGTAACAGCAAATAAACTGAACAGAAGCCTAAACTATTGCAAGGGCAGAGCCTCTGAAAGGTTGGCCATAGACAGACACACCGTTAAGCATCACATGATGCAAATGACAATTATAAATGGCATGGTTATTTTAAACTGTCTTGGTGAGACAAGACCTTGTTAAGAGGGAGTTGTTTTTTTTTCCATCTGCTAGTCCTCCTGTAGAACTGAACAGGTCAGGACAGCTTTCCCCTACCTACCAACATCTGCACAGGTTTTACCAAATATTTTACCAAATATTTTATTACAGTGAGGCTAATCTGATGCTGGAACTTGTGTTCTGACACTTGATCCAAAGGTTGAATATACATTTCTTTTACAACAATGCACAAAATGTTAGTGTGAAACTCATGGAAAAACACCCAATATTCTCTTCTGAAGTACATAAAATAATTTTCCTTTACTACACGGAAGGCCATTAAAAATAATTTTGAAATAAAATTAAATATATCTGAAAGAAAATTTCCTTCCATATCTATTTTAAACTAGTTACAGGAAAAAAGCCTCCAGATCTATCAAACAAAGCAATTTTCTAAGAAAGCAAATAGACAGAATAAAAAAGCCCCAAACAAAAATAGACCTTTAGCAGATACACCTCATTAATTCATTCTGTCTAATAAGACTAGTTGTAATTATTCATCACTCTTTGGCATATCGACAAATACAAATATATATAAATATGTCATAAATATGTTCAGGCTGAATAACAACCTAATGAACCTGATGAGATGTTGAAAGATACTACTTTTCTTCGTGCCAGCTATGTGGCACTCAGATACAGTAACTGCAGGTTAACAAGATTCTCATACCTAACCCTCCAGTAAGTACCACATCCTTGGGTAGCAACTACACTCATCTCAAAATTTGCAGCAGCATGCACAAGCTAAAAAGTTGTGCTCACAAACTGTTCAATACTTTATCAGGACAGGAAACCTTAAATGAAAAAAAGATGAAGCAACAGACACTTTCACTATCTCTCTTCTAAATTCCATTATTTCGTTATAGGTTTATTTTCTAGCAGTAGTATTAAAACACAACTACCAAGGAAACAATCAGTATAATAATTTTTAGTATTCAGTTATGTAACCTTGCATTTTCAGCTATGTCTTGAAGACGACATATCTTTACCACAAAACTACATCAGTAAGGCCAAATGACTGCCCTGACCATAGTTGCCTTTTCTTCCCCACAGAAGGATATATTCCCATTACCTTAATATACCCACACATCTCCAAACTTTCATGCCCAAAGTTAGACCTTTAAATCCACAGTAAGAACTGAAGGAGTAGCTGGATATTTGGAAGTATAAAGCATTTCCAGGTCCTGCAATACTAACTGCTAGGATGGAAAAGCTACAGACTGTACATGTGTTTCATTGTTTGTTTTTCTTTAATTGCATTAGTTCTGAAATTCGTAAGAAACACACCAGTTCTCCCTTGGAATTTTAAAGGGAAGGTTTCCATGTTTCCTCTTCATAATCACAGATTTACAGGCCAGAAGCTCCATACCTGGTTGTAGAGTTGTCTGGGCACATCAGCATCTGGACACCTACAATACAGCTTCACAGTGCCCTGAGATGTGATACTCATTTTCCTTTCATCTGGTTTTTCACAGATGATGAGACATAGAATACATAAGTTAATAAAATGCTTATCAGTGTCCCTGTGAACTGCTAAAATTAAATTAAGGGTTTCTTTTCAGAAGTGGGCTTGGGTTTCACAATAACTTCATACATGATATAAATCTTTTTATTATCAGAAACAGGAAGGAGAAGATCTCTAGCCAAGCTCTTTCTGACAATGCCTGTCCTCAGGGGATACCATCTTTTCCTTCACCACACAGACTGGGGATCAAGGGCCTTACAGAACCTGCAAGCTCTTCCCTTGCTATGCAAGAAAAGCCCCTGCTGGTTCCGACTTCAGAAGTTCAAAAGAAGGTTATTTTCTAGAATTTTGTGCCTCATGGGAAGTAAGTTTTGAAATCTTTCCTTCCAAAGAAGAAGGTATAAAAGCAACAAAGCTGCACGCACGCAGACCTGCAATGCAGAAGGTTATTTGCTAATGGTGAAAACCAGCCAGTGCTGCAATGGCAGCACACTGCAGAGGTGAGGTGTTAGCTTCGTGCTTGATGGCTGGAAAGCAGCCCTGAGTTAAGCTTCAGCTAAACGCAATGACATTTACCTTGCCTCTCCCACATGTGGTTTCACCCTCACTGAGCATTCTTCAAGGGCACACGCTGCCATAACTATCCAACACAGTCTAACTCACGGCTTCAGGCACACTCCAAGTACCCGCCTGGCTGTGGTCACAAAGGGAAACACTTCTGATGCTTGATGGAAGAAAGAAGCCTCTCAGTAACGCTTGCACACTCACTCTGGCACGAACTCCAGGATAAGCTCTCAGCAAAGGCCTGTCTGGTTCAGTTGTTTTCTTTAGCAGCCACAGGAGCCACTTCTCTTTACAGCGCTTGCTTGGTAAGCCTGAGGGGGAAGGAGCTAGTACAGCCTTCTCAGAAAGAGAAAAGAAGCCTTTTCAAAGTAAGTGTTGTTGCTATAGTTTAAAGTGATGTTCTGTGGACATACTTGAAAACAAGTCAGGGAAGCCAGCTGCCCTTTGAAACATTTCCTAATGTGTTCAGAATAGGTTCAGAGAATAAAATATTCTACTGAATTCTGAAAATGATAAGCCAAATTCAATTGCAAAATGCTTAAGCACAAACATTTATCCAAATTCCTTTACCTTCTGCCAGCTGTGCAGTGTCAGCCAGACACCTGATAAAATCTAATTGTTATCTGAGTTTGCAATTCTCAGAAATATTTTCCAAAATTATTTTTTCACTCCAAGCATGGAAAAGAACAATTGCTTGGTAGAGACACCCTTGAAATGTGGGCACCCAAATAGGGTGCATATCTTCCGCTTATATCAGTGAATCTGCAGAGGCTCCTTGGCCAATCTTCTGCTGCCTCTGGATTTTTTTCTTTGTTTGTTTGGTTGGTTGGTTTGTTTGCTTTTTTTTTTTTTTCCCCCCAGTTTTCATTTGCATGTGGTTATTTATGCAATAACAAAGTAGTGCACCAATGTTCACAAACATACAGCAGCATCTCTGTCCTCTAAAGCTTACTATCTAACTGTGGAAGCCTTTGGGGTCTGTAAGGAGCTGAAAAGGACCACGGGAGCACTTTCAGCACTGACTCTGTATTTGCCTGCCTCATGAAATAACTGGCACACATCCAAATGAGGCAACTGCGTCACCAGACAGATTACAAAACGTGTCTCTGGTAGAAGCAGACTTCTTACAGCTCTAAAACCTGAATGCTATGTCGGTCACTGTCCTCACAAACCACGGCACTGGGAGACTACCCCATGCGGGACCAAGGCGCAGCACATGGTGGGAGTGCAGCTTAAACGTGCTCAGTCTCAGCCTCTGACCTTTCTGCAGGCCCCATCACTGCCCTCTGCTTGCTCAACACAAACCCCCATCTTCTCTCTGCTTTGCTGTGGGACCCAAGATCTTTAAACTGGGAAAACAAATGAACACATTGAATTTGATTTAAAATAATATGATTGTTTATATAGTTGGAACAACACACATCTACTAAACTTTTTTTTTTTTAATAACAGGTATTTGAGGGCTTCTTGACCCAGCTACTTTACAGCTAAGTACTTTCTTAACTCCCCTCATCAGAAGGGAGAGAAATTCAAAAAATTCTAAACGCTGAATTATTCTGTCATAAAAACAAAAACACTGGCAGTGTTTATTAAATATATTTTTAACAGTATTTGGTAAGACATATTTAAATATTTTAACACCGCATTAAATTTAGCACTCAGAATAAATTGGAAAGGACAATAAATTGTACAGAGCACCTAATTTTAAATGCTGTTGCTCCAACTGAATTTGAAATATGAAAAAAATTCTGCTGAAGACGAGAAAGCAAAAAATAATTTAAATACATGTAAAATGGTTCCTATTCTAGATCCAATCATCTGATCTCCTACATGCAAAATCTAGCTATTTTCACTGCATATTTCTCTATACTTTACTCAAACCTGAATAAGTGATGGCCACTAATAATCCCTGTCCCAGTGAACACTTCAAACTGCCATTCAGTTGTTCAGGATTTCCAGCAGGAAAAATGAGGGCAAGAGGAGGAGAAAAATAACAACAGTGGTTCCATTAAAACCAGAAGTGTATAAACTAAAGAAGAGTAGAGAGGGCAGACAAAGAGCATCACCACACCAGCCATATGGACCTGTAAGGCCAATGCCTGGCATCAGCACTTAGTCTTGGGCATTCAGCAAACACACATCAGGCTTGAAAGCAAGGAAAGCTCACCTAGCAGGCAGCCCAAATGAGGGCTGTGAAGTTAAAGTCACATGATGAAACCAGTAAATCAACATGTTTCTGTATTATAAACAAGTTGAAAGCCATGGAGACTCCTCACCACAAGGGCTACTCAGAGCTCTGAAATCTGAATGGTGGAGGTATGCACTGTGTCTGTGTGACTACCTGGAGCCAGAAGGCCCTTAAAACATCCTCACTGTTGCAGATAACATTTCCATCCATTGGTTTTGAAAGTTGGCAGGGCTCCATCCTTTGAACCAAAGTCTTACAGAGGAGTGCTATGCAGGTTTTATTAGTTTATCTGAAATAATAAGGATAAGCAGCATCACAAAAGATCATGAATACTCAAACCCACAACTCCTACCCACGAATAAACTTTCTCTCCTTCAAAGACTGAACATCAGTCATCTTTAACACATCCAAATCATACCATGACCTTAAAAAAAAAAAAAAAAGCTGAGATGGTTCACAGGGGACATTTTACCTGTGTAATGCTTTCCAGAGAGACCAAGAGGGGCTGTTACTGCCTGGCTGCCCTTCCCTGTTTCCCTGTTTAAAGAGGAGCCAGTCTCCAGCCACAGGAGCCTGCAGCTGTTGTGTAAGGCAGGCAGTTCTGCAGTGCCTAAAATCTCACTATATCAAAGCACTTTGGCAGACCATGAACAAAGTTTTACAACAGCAATGTCATGACATAATTTTTATCTACAGACAGCAAAATGGAGCCAAAGAAAAATTAACTGATTTATCTGAGGGGTGGAAAAATGGCAAAGGAAAAAAAAAAAAAAGAAAAAAAAAAAAGATTTAGTAAAATTTTTGGAAAAGTTCCTGGTTCCCACTATACTTAAATCAGTGGAACCAGCCAGTCCAAAGACACTGCTATAAAAGCTTTATAAATGTCACTGCATGAGATGGGAAGATCTTGGTATTGGCACTGCAGAGCAAGAGCTGTGAAGGCTGGTCCTACCAACACTAAAAACAGGAGTTGCAGATCAGAACTTTAAGTAGGCATAGGAGAAAAAGTATCACTTCAAAGTTGATTTTTCTTAAAACACACTTGCGGACTTTAGTTTTACCATTTTAAATGGCACACATCTGACCTCTGGCAGAGCCTGTCCATAATAACTAACCATCCTATCTGAGTGGCATTGACACTAAGAATATATTCCATATGGATCCATACATTGAGAATGTAATCTTCAAGTCACAATTCTACTAACAACTCAGTTACCAGTTCCCAGTTCTTGTCAATGATGAGAAATAGATTTATTCACTGACTTCATGCTGCAGACTTTAAGTGTTAAAGTACACAAACTGAAAATTACTACTAATTCTTGATTTATCTGTAACTGAATGAAGATGTCTTCTTTCACTTTTTGTACAAATAAAATTTTGTCTTTAGAGCCTCAGTACAGGCACAGGACCAGAATCACAAACTGACTGAGATTGTTTGAGGTCTTTTGAGGTCGACTAGTCTAACCCTCTGCACTTAAGTAGGACCACCTAAAACTGTTTGCTCAGGCCTGTGTCTAGACAGCTTTTGAATGTCTCCAACGAGGATGACTTCACAACCTCTCTGAACAACCTGTTGGTCTCTCTCACAGTAGAAAAGTGTTTCCTGATATTCAGAGTTTCCTGTGTTGAAGTGTATGGCCATTGCCTCTCATCCTGAAAAGAGCCTTCCTATGTCTTCTTTGTAAGCTACAATCCCCTATTTATATACAGTGATGAGATTCCCCCCTTGAGCATTCTCTTCTTTGATAAACTGTCCCAGATCCCTCAGCTTTTCCTCATAGAGGATATGCCTCAGTCCCTTAATCCATTTTCTCTACCCTTTTTGGACTCTGTCCAGTGCATCCAGGTCTCAGTTGTACTGGGAAGGGCAAAACTGGACACGTTGTTATGAGTCACGAGTGAAAATTAATCCTGCATGATTACTGTGTGCAGTTTAACAAACAAAGTCAGCTAATAAGTATATCACAGTCTGCACTGAGATTACTGTAACATTAAGAAATTTCTATTCAGTTCTTCTTTCACATACTTCAAAATGTGTTTTGTGATTTTTGAAGAAGAAATTACTTGAACAGTAGCCTTTTTTTTTTTTCTTTTCATATTGGACTTGTTTAACAGAGAGAGAGGTTTCTGGCAGAGCTTACTGCAGAAGGCTGATCCTCTGCCATGCTGAGCTCCTCTTTCAGCAAGGTGGGTGTTTTTGCCTGACTAAAGCCCATGTCCCCAAGATCCTTCCTGCTAACTGAAACTCCAACTGGAACACAAAATCTTGAACCTGACACATAAGCCAACAAGGTAATGGTGTGCCTGGTGTAAGTTTAGTTCCCCTGATTTCTCCCTGTTTGCAGCAGCCCCAGGGGATGGAAAGGTTCTGTTCAACTGGCAAAAAAAGTGAAGCAAGTTTTCTTATGCAACTGAGATCCACAATTTGGGTGACAGCTTAAAAGCAATCCAGGGACTCAAGACACTAACTGCATTCCCCTTAACCTTTTCTAGTGTTGCTTAGGCTACAAAAATTTTATCCTCAAGTGGAAAAAAATCTTCAACTGAGTGGAAATATCCGACAAAGGACAACAAATAGTCTAAGTGACCCTTCCTTTCACCACAGCATTTCATGTCTCTTTTTCCAACCAGGGTGCATTGTACCTTGACCTTTTCTTCCATAATACATAGAAGCATCACAACATAATCACATCATATTTTTGACATACATTCATATGTTAATTTCTTGAGTTTCTTCTCAACATTAGGAAATTTGCCAGAGGTGGTCTACATTTGTCTATTTGGAGTTTATGTATATTTAGTGACTAATATAATTGTTACTGAATGTCATGCTGGTGACACTTGTCTACTCTTCATATATATCTCCTGAGAAAGCCCCTCATACTCTTTTTTTCCCGTTTTTAAGATGAAAATCTAACGGTAAAGAATGCAGTATATTTTCAGTGTATCATTTTTACCCATACTTTTTTCTTAGAAATAAAATGATTCTGCAGGAGTGCAGAATCTCATTCTAGCAGAATTGATTATACAAGTAGATATACTTCACAATACTGTTATTTGAACCTGATCATACCAATTAGGGAATCTGAATTAGTATCTATTATGGTATTTTCAGACCTAATTAAAAGTACTTCTAATATAACAATGAAATTTCTACCTATTACATTGTGTTAATGTTTTACACAAAGATGTATAAGGATGTCCTAATCTCACACTTTACTGTTCAATCCATGCACAAGAATGAGTCAATAGAAACAGGAAATGAGTGGATCATCTCTGCACAGTACCTTGAATCCTAACTATAATTTAAATAACATTAAGAAAAATATAGGGTATCTTTTGATAAAACCTAAAGCCAAAATTTTAGAGAAAGTGATCTAAACTTGTGCTTCAATTTTCTTTCTTTACTTCACTGCAAAAATAGGAAAAGAAGACATATGGCAAAAAAAAGATTGTCCAGAGAACAGTAAAATATGCACCTTATGAAAATAAACAATGATTCAATCTACACTCCTGAAAACATACCAGTTCTAGAATGCAAATGTGCTTTCATATGAAAAAGAATCCACTTCTCTCTTTAATCTTCAAAGGCAAAAAAAGCAAAAAACAAAGAAACACAACCCCTCCCACAAACAAAAAACAACAAAACAACAACAACAACAACAAAACCCAACCCAACGCAAACCAAACAAAAACCCCAAACAAACAAAAAACCCAAACAAACAAAAACCAACCAACCAAACAAACCCAAAACCGGCTTGAATCCTGTTTGAATTCAATTGTTTTGCCAGGAACCATCACCTGACATCAGGAGTTGTCTATCCCCTTTCAGCTTAACTTAAGCCTTGAAAGAATAAACTTTGCCAGACCAGCTAGAACTAAGTCAGGCATATTCCTGAACTAAAAGCACCATTTTTTTCTTTCCCTGGAACTCTGTCCAAAACCAGCACCTTATCATAAGTGCTATTTTGGTACTTGTTGATTTCTTCATTACTCCCTCCATTAACTCTGCAACCAGATAGGTCATTATCATTAACTGTTACCCACTTCCAGCTCATGAAATTTTAAAATCAAGTATTAATTTCGATATTTCCTTTATTCCTTAGAACTTATAAGTGCACATTATAAAACCAAGAGTTACAGAAAGCAGCTTTAAGGCACATTTGTGTGTGATATTTTATTCAGTTTACATTGTGATAATTAACTCAGATATCATACTAGTGTCTCTCAAAAATGCCTTTTGAGCATGACTGATCAACAAAGCACTGGAGACACATTGCATTCCATATTACTGCCCATGTGAGCCTTAAGACTGGGTGGGCTTCAGCAGCCTGACTTGAAAAATTTATTTTCTGTGCTGCAGATTTCAAGGGGCTGATGAAAGTGTGTGGGCTGGTTTGGGTGTGAGCCATGTTTTTTCCACACATCATTGTGTCTCCTGCACTAATGACTCACACCTGCACATGCTGCTATCCGATTTCTAGGCAGTTATTTATAAACTGGAACCGCAGTGCCAAATTCTGGTGGTATAACTATACCCCTCATTATTTACCTAAATCACTTGCTTGTGAAGCACAGACAATTTGGGGACACTGAATTCATTCTGCTTTGAGGAGCCATGAAAACTGAATGCAGCTTCTGGATAAAGCCCACACTGCAATTTTACCTTGCAGACTTCTATGGATCTGATGTGTTAACATACTACTTTTCACATGGCTGCAGGACAAACTCAATCACAGGCTTCTGAGGTCCTCCACACACAGCAAAAACATCCTATCTTCTCTCACAGCAGCTATGGGAATTATTTGCCATTTGGGCTGTTTACACATGGTGCAGGCATTGCAGACAAAAACCCAATATTTTATTCAATCAAAAATACTGTTACCCCAAGCTTACCATCTTGCCTGCAGAGTCTCACTGACTGGTCCAAGGAAGTGGGAATCCAAGGATTAAAACATTCACATTACAGCCTCTGCTTTCACATGCTCTTCCCTAGTGTGCAGTCATTTTCTAACCATGATTGAAGAACCATCAGCATTTGGTTGCAATTAGGTATCTCTTTCTCCTTCCTCTACAACTGGCCATGAAGTGTTTTTACTACAGCTCCAAATGAGGCCATTTGTCTTCCTTTCTTTCTTTGGAGTAATTTGGTGAAGGGAACAGTTTAAAAACAACCAGAACAACTACCTAAATGACCTTTCAGTGAAAACAGCATTATGAACCATACAACGGGTTACATCCTCAGAGATAAACCAGTGATCTGCTCCACTGTAAATTTTCAAAGATATTAATCTTACACCTAGTAGGCACACAGCATCCTGTCTCTTACTGTGGGAAATCATGGTGCTTTGAAACTCAGAAGTGATTGTGTATCTGTTTAAATGAAAAAACAAACAAACAAAACAACCAAAACCAACTCTAAGCCTTTATACAGAAAATCAAGCATATAAGCAAGCCTATTACAGTTACTCATACAGACATACATTTTGCTTCCAGCAACACAAGATTCTTCCAGCCATATACTTACATATACTTCTCATGTGTCTCAGAAGAAAAAATGTAAGGTATTAATATGGCTGTTGAATTGCACATCGGAAAGCATTTGATTTCAGGGAGCTAAGTTGTGTACAGAAATCAATATACTGCTGTCTTCCTTGCTGCAAATATACTGATGTTAAGGGCTTGTTTCTGCCTACATTATTAACAGTTCAATACAGGGCCAAATTATTCTAAACTTTTACAGAGCACCCAGCAATACAAGCCTTTGCTTCCAGTTGCAGCCTCTAAGCAGTATGATAGTCAATTCAGTTTGATTCTGTAGTACCAGGGGATAAAACACTTCACCAACTTAGTATGGATATCTGGTCTTTAGGCTACAGAAATAACAGGAAAACAGGCTGTCCTTTCATCACATTGGCTATCCTCCCCTCATAGATATTTTATTAAAGTGCAAGAATAGAACAGTCTCCTTTGATTTGATTAGGATTTCAGTAGGCTTGTTCTTTTTTTGTCTCCATAATTTTGGACTGCAAAAGTTGTCATTAGTCAAGCCATGAATATTAACCAAGGTAAGGCTGAATGATTGAGAAAGTGCCCTGGGTCATACACCCTTGCTTCTTACAGCTGAGTTGAAGCACAACAGAAGAATTCAAATTCAGCTCACTGCACATCTGTCCACATTTGGTCTCCTGCTTTTATTCCCTTTCCATGAGTTTAAATATTTTCACAATACTCAGTGTTTTTATCTTATCTGCTAAAGAAATTATCACTCTTTGCTTAGATTATCTTTTGATATGCATTCAATCTCGTTGCAGTCCTTACACATTTTTTCCATCTTTTCTACCTTATTTTTTAGTCTATTCTCTTCTCAAAATTATTATTTCCTACTTTGTTTCTTCTTGTGGAACAACTGATTTTAATTTATCTATTGTGTTGTAAAAAAGAAAGTCTTTCTTACTTTGTTTATTTGATGTGATTTTTTTAATAGTAAGAAATTCGCTACTTCCATATGGGAAGTATTTTCTTTATTCATGGAACTGGAAGAGCCCAAGAAAGAATGGGTGAATTCTGCAGGCTTGCTGTCAATTGTCCTGAAATACTGTGTGCTTATGTAAACGGGATTTATTATTGCTACTTTTTCATGACAAAAATTTTACCAGTACCTACGTGACAGTGAATTTTATTGTACTTTTCAGAAACTGAACTCAAAGCATAAATTGATTTCACTGAAAAAGACCAATAGATGGTGCCAGTACTATCAAATCCAAAATATCAAAGAGCTCTATATAAAAATTGCCTGAGGCAGTTTATAAATAAAGGTCTTGCTCCTCTTTCTGTGCAAAGAGTTAATCAATTCTGAAAACAATTAATTTTTAATTCAAAACTGTAAATTTGATTTCATATGCTAGGGAAAAAAACCCAAGAACAAAACAAAACCAAAAAACCCCACCAAAACCAAACAAACATATAAAAAACACTGAAGGAAATAATCCAACAAAAGAACCCTACACACAGTTTTGCAATCACCTGTTTCTCACAAATGCTGGTCTAATATGGAAACAATTACTCTTTTTTTTGCATTGGTATTGCCACTCCTTCCTTTCCATCTCTCCATTTTTACCCCTCTGCAGATTCATGGGAAGCCAAAGACTACATCCATACTCATAGGAGAAAGGAGGCTCAAAAACACTGAAGTATTTCTGCCTTTGTCTGCTTTCATCCACGTGTCCAACAGGCAGTTTCTGCCCCACCAGCAGTCTCACACAGTCTCACTGGTGGTAGAGCAGTGACAGCTGTGCAAGGCAGCACACAGGGCCCTACACGCCCTACAGGGCACATTCCTGCCGGCCTGCAACATGAACTGCAAACAAATCCAACCTAAAAGCCCGTGTAGGGATGCCTTGGTACCCCCTCTCCAGACTGACCTGGCAGCTCACAATCCCTCACTGCTCTAAGGGACTGCCCTTAGTGATCTGTGTAGAGTAGCTTTACCTACCTCCAAATACTCAGCTGTCTACTTAACAATTACACTAAGTTCTTCACTTCCTTTAACCAAATTCAGCAATTCGGGTTTCTTCACGATAGCCACACTTATGCTGCCTTCAAGGTCACCATCTCCCTCAGAACACAATCAGCATATAATTATTTTCTCTCTTGTAAGTGGAAGAGAATATTAGGTCCAATAGTCAGGACACACCAAAGTAAATAGTCTGAGTGTGTGGTTTCTTTCTCAGCTCTGCCACTGACCTGGAGGGTTACTGCAATACATTGCTTCTAAGTGAACATCAGCAGAAGATTTCAAAGTACCATGAAATTAACCACAAAAGCCCAGAGAACAAAATGTTTTCATTTCCTGTGCAATCTTCATTGAAAACCAGATTTTTCACCTGCTCCCTTATCACTATGAAAGTTGAACTTCTTCAAAGATAAAGCCGTCTAACAACAATTAATTTTTTCCTATTCCCCAAGCAGCTCTTTCCTTGTCCCACAGTTACTCTGTACTAAGGAACAGACAATGCACCAGGCAAGCATTGCTTGTTTTCTCTGTTAGTTATCACTGTGGGTGTCTTCAGAGATGCCAGACCTTCTCCTTGCCTTGCAGATGAGAAAGTTCATAAATATTTCCCTTCTTTGGGACCAAGTAGGATGATGCTGCTCTTATGTCTCCTTGGGAAGAGATGTCTTCATAAAGATAGACGATGTTCAGATGATAGCAGCTGCTAAATGAAGTGCTATAAAGCCAAATGAAACTGAAACTATGGGGTTTGGTGCCAGAATGTGGCAGTTTCCAGTCCAGTATGTGGAAGAGCACACCAAAAACTGAGACTTTCACAGTCATCCTGTAGGCATGTAATTTATGCGATGACAAATGCTACACTTCCTACCATAACTGAACAGGTCTATTACCAACAGCTGCACTAAGGCTAGGAGACTGACTGCAATAAATACACAAATAACCACAAAGCTTCATGTGGAATACAAAAATCAATTTCCTACTAATATGTTCAGCATCCATTTACATTCTTGACAAAAAAAGAGTAAGCTGCACTTGAATTTATAAGTAATTTATATTTATGAAAAAAGTCTTTCATTTCCCACACACTGTATGAAGGCAGACAACAGCAATCAAATCACATTAACAATACTAGTAATAAGCTGATACTTTGTGCGTTCCCATAAGCACAAGTGAAATGTGAAAGGATAGCAACCAGTCATCTTGTGCTTTTTGAATTTCTGAAGGCAAAAGTCAGGTCATGAATGGTTACCACAAAAACTTCTGCAATTCCTAGAAATGCACAGGGAAACTTCAAACACATGAGTTGGGAGAGGACTTGTTTCATTGAGGAGAAGATGGTATTTCTGATAATTAAACAGGTACAGATTTAATATTTATATTTGAATTTTACACACTGATGCCCCCTTTTTTTAGGCCCATCAAGCCCAATCGTGACTGCAAGTTGGTGCCAGGAGAATTAGATTAGAGAAGTAAATCTTGCTTTGAAGGAATGTTATTTTATATATGGAGTATATTAAGTCTCATCATGTTGAACTAAGCAGGAAACAAACAGGAGAATATTTTTTGCTCTAAGTGCTAACCCTCTTTCAGTTAGCCTTCAGACAAACACTTTCTCATCTTACTCAGGTCTCTGCTACCTCTCACTAGTATAAGGCCACAAACCTCTCTGTTATTTCCGCTCAGAGAGGCACACACCATGCAAACTTCTGTTTTGGGCTGTGACAAGTACAAGTCAGTTTGGGGATATCTGCTTATAGAGCCTTATATACCATAAAGGATCCTAATTGCTTCACATGGCTATCAACAAATGAAGAGCCCAGTGACTACAGCTACCAACATTAGGGTTTAGCCCAACACTTGATAAACCAATAAGCACTAACTATTCCATTGACTGCTACCAAAAAGCACAAAATCAATTTACCGCATAGAGACAATTTGGTCTTAAAGCAGCACTGGGCAAGCGAGTTGGTTCACACCGCACAAAGACGCTTCTAAGTTTTCAGTAAGAATCAAGGTAATTTATCCAGTTGACACTCAAGATTACATCATCTTAACATACATATTCATACAGTTTTATCATCTAATAATACTATTCATAGGTGGAGTTCAGGCAGGGCTTGGGGCGGAGCCTTCCAGAATCTTCCCTTGGCACAGTTTTTAGGTGGTCGTTCTGGCCTTCAGTCTCATCCTGGGGGTCATCTTCTCATCTTTCTCACGCTGAACCTTCAACTTTTCCTTGTTAGCTAACTCACTTGCTGAGTTGTGCAAACTCCTTGGCTCATGGCCTTCTCAGATGCCTACCTTATCTGTATTTATGACTACTAGGTCCTAGGGTATAGTACTCCCAACTTCTATTCAAGGTTTTGGTCTAGCAAATAGAACAAACTGCTCACCACATTCCACAGTCAGTCTGTAACTCTCTAACAAGACAGTTAACTCTTTTTGAGCCTCACTTTTGCTTCAGACTAATGAAATGAAGAGCACTCTCCTACGGCATCCAGGCTCCTCAGTATAAGAGAGACATGAAGCTTTCTGAAGTGTAGCAAAGGGCTATGAAGATGATTAAGGGACTGGAGCATCTCTCTTAGCAGGAAAGGCTCAGGGAGCTGGGCCTGTTCATCTTTAAGAAGAGATGACTGAGAGGGGACCTCATCAAGGTCTATAAATATCTGAAGGTGGGGTGTCAAGAGGATGGAGCCAGACTCTTCTCAGTGGAACTAAGCAATAGGACAAGAGGCAATGGGCAAAAACTGATGTACAGGAACTTCTTTACTGTGCAGATGACCAAGTACTGGAACATATTGCCCAGAGAGGTTGTGGAGTCTCCCTGGAGATACTCAAGAATCCTCTGGATGCAACCCTGTGTCATGTGCTCTGGGATGACCTTACTTGAGCAGGGAGGTTGGATAGATGACTCACTGTGATCCCTTCTAACCTTTTCCATTCTGTGATTCTCCTTAGTTTAGATATAAAACAGTGTTGTGATCATCTCCATGTGTTTTAAGGTGAGTCATCTTGCATAAAAAATCCTTTGATTTCAATTGTTCTGCAGAACACTGTGTTCATTTACTTCCATCAGTGTGGAACTCTAAAATCTCAGAACCCTTTAGATATGAGCTGCTGCCCATTCATACAGTTGCTAATACAACTGGTTAATGGTATTGAACCCAATTATTTCTGTTATCCTGTATAATACAAAATACAATTGGGATCCTAATTCAATGGCATTAAAAGACACACTGAATTAAAACCTCATGTGGAAAACTAAATTTCTAACAAAGAACAATATAGTACTCTCTGGAAATTAAAAGATAGAGTCTTAATTAAAGGTGACAAATTCTGACTTCTTCAGTGCCAACTCAGGAGATCATTGGCACAGCCTCTTCTCTTTAAGTTATGGAAGGTGCATGTAAGCAGAATGGAGACATACATGGGTGAGAATTGTATGCGTAAGCGGATTGGAAAGCAGCGCAAGGTGGCACTTGGAGCTCTTTCAGACTGCAGAGACAACCCAGAGCAGCTGCAAATAAATTAGATTTGCTGAGTTTGATTGTTCTGAAGTCTACCCAACATCGCAGTGACCTCTTGAGTATCAAATAATTTTGAAAATTTGTTCTCTACTTCCAGGCTGAGCTCTCTTTGTAATGCTTCTGCCAGGTACAACAGACTTCCTGCTAAAGACTAGAGGTTTGAATCAGACACTGTGCTTGCTATGCTCTCAAGACAGTAGAAGTTAGAGGTAAATAGGCCATTTATAATCAAAGCTTAAAACCACCTATAAAACTTTGTCCTCCACAAGTCTGGTGTGTTGTATATCTCCAGTTGCATGATATCTTGAAAATAATTTAATATTAGATAGTATAGCTTTATTAGCAACATGATAGAGGTATACCTATATAGAGGTATACCTATTCACTGATTTCAAAAATTAGCAAAAAGAAAATAAATTGGAAAACATGAAGTATGGTTTTGACAGAAAGAAATGTTGAACTCTATATCAGGACCCTTCTACTTTAGTGTAGTCAGTAACATACAACTGCACTAATGCAAATGTGGCAAACAAGGGTATGTCTTTATCATTTTGACACTGGAAAAACTACATCCAGCTTCTGGACTAATGTTTCCACCTACCTGAACTAGACTGATAAGCAACTCTAGTCTAGTTCTGAGACATGAAGAGTTTGCCACTTTTACAGTTTCTGAACTAAGACTATTATTATGCGATTTTTCTTCTTCCCTTGATGTTCCTTTTTATAGCATACTTTCAGATTAAAAAAAATTACAAAGCACAAAAATTACATTCCCTCAAAGTGTTCCAAAAGGTCTACAGAAACCGACTAAAAGGTCATCAAATATGTATTTACAACAACCCATCTGTCATTTCTGTAGTACTTCCTACCTTCTCTTTGGAGAAGCTGCCTCCTGCTCACTGCCTGTCCAGGATCTACTGTACTGGAATCTTGGGCCCTGGAGTCAAGTTTTTAACTTAAAAAAAAATAAAAATTGATTATGGATTAAATAAGGGCACACTTTCAAGTAAGATAATTCTATGACGTACCTAAAAAAGACAAGGATTCATTGTCTCCATAACAGTTGTATTGAAAAATTTCTCATTAGATTTACCACTCCAGCTATTTTATTGAGAGAATATAAATAATTACCTAAGTCATTCAATGTATTACTTATGATTTCCTAAAGAGAAACCACAACACATACTAGAATTTAGTTTAGAACTATTCAAAAGCAGCATATATGAATCATAATGTGAAATAAATAGTATCTTTACCAGCAGGTTTGGCTTGGAACTTGTGTACTGTGGCCCGCTGAGGAGGAGCTGTGTTGCCCTGAAATAAAGCCTTGCCCTCTACACCTCCCACACCAGACCCCAACCTCAGTGCTGCCACATCTCAATACCAAGGCTCAAATCCTGAATTCCAGGTGAACTGGTGGTGAATTTTATCCAGTGTCTGTTTTATCTGGAGCACCCTTTGGCATCCAAAGGCCAGCCAAGAACCACCTAGAGACAGTGATTACATTTAAGCACAGAGTTAAATTCAGGATCTCTTTGTAGTAGTCTCCTGCAGGCAATGAGACGGTGGTTAATAACAATAGTTCAGAGAGCTAAGAACAACACAAACTGGGGGGTCTACACAAGAAACAAATGACATCATTTCCATTTTGACTACTGAATCTCTCTCTCATAGAATTTCCTGCCACTTCCCCAGTTTAACCTAGGGCATTTCTATACTAACCTTATTTCCTAGAAGACTGAATTTATCAGCAATTTTGCCTCTTAAAAGGGCTGTGTGAAAGCAACCATTATCTTACTAAAATTCCTGAGACTGTCTATTATTTCATGACAATTTTTCAACAATTAAATTACCCTAGATACAAAGCTCAATTTATATTGGGGTTCATTTACTGGTTTGGGTCTGTGTGTCACATCCCCCGGCCCCTTTCTTCTTTTTTCTCCACATTACATTCTTTCTCCTTGCATATTTAAGGATATACAACCAGTTCCTGAGCATTGCTATTACTTAGACTGGCGAACAGAAGACAATGTGCCACCCTGTGCAGTGTACACGCACCACAGATGTGGTGTGTACTCCACTACTTCTACCACAACCAGAATTATTTCTCTCTGTATCTGGTGGATCATTTCTCTTTTGTAGTTTCTGCTTTTGTTTAAAGATAAGGAACCCTTCTGCTGATCTGCCTCACAAATTGCTCTGCTTTGTCTTGGCAAAGGATAGTCACTACTTCCATTTTTACTACACACTCTGTTTTCCTCTTTATTTAAATTTTTATTAGATATTCTGCCTACAGTTGTTTTGTGGGTTTTTTTGTTGGTTTTGTTTGTTTGTTTGTTTTTAATGCTGTATCTTTAATTTTCATTGCTGTCTTTAGGTTGTTGTACAAGAAAATGAGTAAGGTATCAAGTGAGGACAAAGTCCCTTTGTATTGAAAAAGAGTTAAAAATGAAAGAGTATCACATGAATAAAAATTAAATTCAATCAGAGATAAGATATCAAAACAAGTGAAAATTATAAACAATACTAAAATAAATAGTAAAATAGCTTAATAAATAAGAAAGGATCAAAAAGAATTCACTTACTGCACTGTACATCACACAGGCCAAGGAAACTTAGGGGAGGCCATAGGATATATATACATATATATACTTGTATTTGCTTCTAGTAGTATCTGAAAATGGAGCCATATGATGCTGAATGACAAAGTGTCACACGGATGTGTGTCCAGTAACACTGTGTCCAGTAAGTGTCCAGTAACAACTTTCATCAGTGTAGAATCTAGTAGTGATTTGAATAAGCAGAAGTTCTTATAAAACCAGATTTTGTGAGGTGACCTTTTTTACCAAATATTTTCAAAAACAGTTTGAGGAAAAAACCATTTTGAATACATTAAAAGAAAAAAAGACAAGGAGTTTCTCCTTGAGAAAAAAAAATCAGCATGGAAACATCCATCTTAGACATCTAAGATGTAATAAAGTTAAAAATCACCAAGCAATTATCCTGTTGGAAAATGTTCAGGCACTTTCAGCTTCTGAAAAAAAGAAAAGGTCATTCAATTTTTAATAATCAATGATACTGCCAAACTGAAGCACTAATATATGCAGACACACTAGATAACTTTATGGATGAACAAGGAGGCACCTACTGAGTGCAAGGTATATTTTGGATCAGGTAGCCAAAAGACTGTTTTTGAGTGAAGATGCCTGAAGTACACTTGGTGTCTCCCATTTTTGGATTTGATCATCTCATCTTGTGATCTTTAGAAAACCATTGAAAAGTGGGAGGCAGATAAAGTCCGAAGCTACACAACAAAGTCACAGGAAAAGAAATAGCAAAATATTTCTCATAAAGCAAACATGACCCATGGAAAGCTCTGAATGCAGCTATGAACATGACTTTGATTATGGCAATTAACATTTGAGTCCTTCAGTCAAATGACATCTCACTTATTCACGCTTCATAAGGCTAGCAATATCAAAATCACCCTCATATGGTAAGTAAATTGCAGACAAACTATGGAGCAGTAAAATCTTGATTTATCTTGCCACGTAAACAAACAGTTCCTTCAGTATATAACGCAGATAGGAGAGGCCTCTCCTAGACAGGTGTTAGAAACACACTTGTAAGTAAGTGAACCTTAGGTTCATTACCATTTTGAGGTGATACAAAGGGGATCCGAAACTCCAAGTGCCGGGCTGGTGCCGTGGTGCCTCGCATCCACAGGATGGCAGTGTGAACAGGCGACTTCGCTTCCACAAGGGCACAGCTCCGGGCGCGCTCATCCCGCCCCCGAGGGGAGAGCGCAGCGCTGACACGGAGCGCTGCCCACACCGACAGCCTCCCCAGCATCGAGCTGCGCTCCCTGCATGGCGAGTACGAGTCTATCCCGAAGCACGGAAACGGTACGAGGACTGCAAACTTGATTTATATTTAATAAACACTTGCAAAACATGCTGCCATCTTTCAGGGTTACAAATGTATTTAAAAAATAGCAGAAACATTACGATGTAGGAGAGTCACAATTTATCTTTGGGACGCACTGCTCTAGCTATACGTGCTCAGCTAAGTTTGTAGCGTTATCACAGCCAAGTAGGAACGCAAGCCGCTAGAGGGGGTGAGACCCTTTCCTGGTGGCACAGGAGCGCGAGACTGAAATGCAGGAATGCAGAATGCTTTCTCCATCACTTGTGGCTGTGCCCTCAGCCTGGGTCTACCACAGCTTTTCACTCCACCAGTTCTGTCCTCTCCTGCCTCCACTTCCCTCTCTCTGCTGCAAAAACCTGTCTTAGAGACAACAGTTTCTGTATCCTTATATGTGCTTCTAAATGCTGCTGAACAAATCACCCTGTTCTCGGAGGGTGGTTTTATGTGACAAATGAAAGTGATAAGGTATCAACATGCAGCTCTGGTTAATGCAACAGTACCAATCACAACATCACAAAACTGAGTATTAATTCAGTAGCCCCACTGCCAGACTAACAGGAAAATAATAAACATGTCATTGGGCATGGCAGCAGATGCAGCAGCAGAGATCTCTGTCCTCCAGGAAAAGCAGGGTCAACTCACAAAACTAAAATATTGAGACAACAGAAAATGCAAAATGATTCAATTACAGAAAGAAAACCAACATAGTTCTGGTACTATAACTCTGCCATTATAAAAGATGCATTCACATACACAGTGTTCTGTTTATTGTTTCTGATACTCATTTTCATAACTTTCACAATCATATTGACATAAAATCCCACTGTCTGATTGACTTTACATCAGAAATACAGCAACTATACCAGAAGACCATGTTTCATTTAAAACAGCATCTCCTGGATATTTTTAACAGTTTGATATTTCCTGCCTCAACATCGCATTCTACTACTATCATCTAACATTTAATCTTTTTATATAAGCAAAAATAGATCTTAGTATCTGACCTGACATATATCTATTCTAATAAAATTCACAAAATGGACAGCAGAAGCAAAACAGAAGGCCATGCACAGTATAATAAATTAAATTAGAATCAATTCAGATTATTCATCTTTAGTTTAGTTTTCATTAAAAAAAAAAAAAAAAAAAAAGCACCTAAGTACCTGATGAAACAATCATTGTTTTGCTTTAATGTTCAGGACATACTACTTTAGCATGGCAATGGTGAGGAACATGATCAGTGAGTAGTTACTCAGTGGAATAATTCACTTCATTGAATCATCTTTATACAAAGAACACACAGGCTTATAAAATAAGTTTCCCACCATTCCTAATCTGAAAATGGATCATAATTTTTACAGAATATGTTAAAAGGTTGAGGGAAATAGGTTGAGGGAAAAAAACCACCCAACCAACCAACAATCCCTATCTCTCTATTCTTCCAAAAGTAAACACTAATGCCAAAACTTCAAACTGATAGCTAAGCACATAAAATGCTCAAGCTCACTCCTCTGGGCTCTTATGATGGCTTTTCATCTCACTGGAGTGGTCTCTGCTTCCTATGTACTGTGATTTCCCAAAATTTACTTCAGAACATTGAAATGCTTTCGACTTGTGCATGAACTGTTTTGTCTGGCAGCAACTATTGAGTATATCACCCAGTGGTCACACAAAATCAGATGTAACTTCTCCACTTATAAGGCAAATTACAGTCTCCATTACATGGTTTTCCATGTAAGTACATTACTAATTTTTAAGTGAGAAGCTTCATGTCAGTCTGTTGGTTTAACATTTCTGCAAGCAGACTTCAGCTTTTGTAAATTATCAACACCTTCCCTGCTCTAACTTTACTAACTTCTTGAAGTTCAAAATTATTTGATATTGTTTAAGAGGTTAGACATCAGAGTTTACCCTTGGGACAGCTGTATTATAAAGGCAATATTTCATCTGCTATGCATGTCTTGGCAAAGCTTCCTCCTTTCAAAGCCTCCTCTCCTGCTACTCTAGGAAGCGGTACCCTATTCACAGCTATTCTGCTTGGTAGAAAAAGTCTGCAAGGGCTGCTCCAGCTCAGATCACAACATGTGGTCCCACTAGCACCTCACCACGTGGCAGCTAGGACATCCTGAGCTCTTGGATCTCCACAAGTCCTTCACCGCTTGGCACTTGTCTCCTCACAACACAGCCCAGTCCAGGGCAGTCCACAGCTCCAGGGCTGTGGACTGCCATTCACCTCCTAGTTTAAAAACATGCCACAACACTGCAGAACTATTATCATTGAATTTGCCTTGAAACCAAGACACCAGCATCAAAAAATATTAGTCTGTTTTTATACAGTAAAATATTCTTCTTTTTTCAAACAGAAGAGAAAAAAATCCCACAAAGGTTTGTTTTTATCTATTCTACCACATAGACAGCAAGTTGTCAGCAAATTAATACTAAGGTTAAACTTGTGTCAAGTTCAGTCCAAAGACTGCAGCCTTAATAGCCGTCAGTATAAATAATTTTTTTGGTTAAGTAAAAATATATGGGCATGATTATCCTAAGTAATAGTGTTCCACACAGACCTAATTAACAATTAAATGTCCTACTCACAGCTTTCACAAAACACTGTTACATGAAGTATTCTTCTTGGTGCCCCTGCCTGTATCACTGTGCTGCTCAGAGGAAATACTTTTCTAAACACCATTTGATAACCCTAAGAGTTATCAAAGTTAAGTTTTTAAGTTTAAGTAACTGCTAAGAGTTACCTGAAGTGCACTGCATAATTTCCTGCCTAAAACTTCCGGCCACCATTCACTATTAGGAAAAATGTGGCTCAGTTATCTCTTATGGCTCCAACATGTCAACTATAAAAATCTCATAACATTGATTGTTTTAACCCCAGTTTAGTTACTGGCAGCTAGGCAAGAGATGTAAAATCATTATCGTTGCTTGGTTAAACTCCTTTAGTTTTCATTACTTTAGTCAGCTCTACTCTGGAACATGCAATCTTGGCTGCACACTAACTGTTAATCTTGCTAACTTTCACTGTGTTTTCCATGCTTTGTTATAAGTTAGGAGTTTTTTCTATTAAAAACACAAGACAACATCCACAGTGACTCAGGGGGCTCTGGAATCTTTCATAAGAATAGAAACAGTTTTGTTAAAACTATCAGCAAAGTGGACTAGCTTGGTTAAATGATGAACAAAACTTTTTGTTTTCATGGTAATGCAGATGACAACAAGAAATGAAGATCTGCCCAGGCTTTCAAAAACAGTTCTGGGCATAACTAAGAGGCAGTTTTAAAACAGCAACAAAAATGCAGTGGTTTTTCAGACTTGAGTGCATTAAAAAATTGATTCAAATGCCTTCTCTTTCTTCAGACATAGAAAGTACCAACTGTCACAGCAGTGTGGATGCACTGCCCAGGGGAGCAGGCGCCTCTCCTGCCAAAGCAGACAGAAGATTGCAGAAAAAACTGTTGCACCAGGTGGAAACTGCTGAAAATTTCTAGGGCAAAACAGTTGGAGTGAAAATGAATAGGGAATGACTTTTCACCATGTTCACTAAAAGCAAAACAAGGGGGAATAACATGAAATTAATTGAAGTCACATGGCAGTTCTTCACACGACATGCAGGATATTGTGAAAACTGTAAGCTTATTTTGCCTCAAGAAATGCCTGAATAAAGTCCAAAGTAGAAAGACCCTGAGGCAGTATTAAATATAAATATAACATGTCTGGCCCTGAGCTGCTAATAACAGTAAACTGGTGGGCTATATGAGGGAAATACCACCCCATGCTTCCCTCATCCCAGGCAAGTGATTTTCTCAAGGGGATACCATGAATCACTGCTAGAACAACAATACTGTTTTAATAACAGTTTCTTATTAGGCCTGCATTAATATGTTGAAGGTCAGAGGTTGACTTAATTTTTAGCAAAAATATTTGCTAAGCAGTTTTCAATACCTCATCATGTAACCTATAGCTACAGATAGGCTCTGCATCACTATTCCAGGGGGAAATACTTTTGATGGCAGAAATTGCTGTATGAACATTTCATTCTGCTTCAGGAAAGATGGGTAATTCACAGGAGATGCAAAATGCTATTTTCTAAAAGTATATCAGGCCTTGAAGTTATTATGAAGAACAGCTAGGGAGAACTGATAGACTGACAGAAGTTCAGAAAACACTTCACTAGGGACAAAGTCCTCCCATCCAGCCCACAGGGCTCATCTCCAGTAACTGTCAGAAATAAAGGCTTCACTAGCTGTTGACCACAAAGGTTTCCTCTTACATGCTTCCATAATAAGGCCCCAGTGCAGATTTCACTTCAAGCAAACAAGATTTTTCTAATAAGCCACTTGATCAAAATAATTTACTGGGTTTAAGGGAGTTTTACTGAGAAAAGAAAGTCACCTGAATCTAAAAACTTTATTCCTTAGGTAATGTAAGAACAGGATTTTCTCCAGAAAAAAAAACCAAAGCAAAACAACAAAACCCAGTTTTTCTAGTCAAGTCCTTATATAGACAGTACCTAAGAGTTGTACTGTGACACAAATACACATCACAGCTCTCAGACTGGGAGATCTTTCTGCTGACAGATGAAGCAAACAAAATTCTAATCCTTCTGAGACTGTTTTGGAATTCAAGGCTTTTAAGTGAAAGTTCTATTAATACAGTTTTAATTAAAAAAAAAAAAGAAAAAGTTATATTAACAACACTGTTTCTAGTTACTGAGGTGCCTGAAAATTACCATCAGAACTGCAGAGTTCTTGGCTTTCAGACTTCTTCCTGTTGAAAAATTTATGCTGTTTCTCACTGAATAACACACAATGCTGCACAAAGGCTTCCATGATCATGGCATTTTGTGGCATTGCCAGTGCTCCTGTAAAATCTGTTCCACTGTTTGACCAGTAGAAATCTGGGCTCCTTTCTCCAGGCCTGCTGCAATGCCTTGTGAATACTAATGAAAGGGAAAAACAGAGCACGAGTTCCAGGGCTATTTCTATGATTCAGAATTTGCAGGAGGACCCAGGATCCTCTTAATAAGACTTAGACTGTAGGTACTACTGAATGCTTCATAATTCGTGTCTCTGATGGATCACTTATCCCCATAACTCCTCTGGAATTTTGTGAAACAGGGACATAATTAATAAAAATAATTTTTGATAACATGAATGAAACAAGCATGAGGAAAATCATCACAGTCTATTGTGCTCAGACTATGAGAACCCGTTTGCAGCCAGTGGAAGCAACAGAAGCCAAAGCTGATCCTTAACCAATTTCTTTACAGTGCTCTGACCTAGATGAATGGATTTAAACTTCATAAAGTAGATTTAGGGATCTACATTTCATTAAATGTTCCTATGGTAGAAATGAACAGAGATCTTTAAAAGCCCATGAAGGAAGCAGAGATCTTTCTGTTTAGTTTTTTGAGCTTTGAGTCACACTACAACCATTAGCCAAATGAGAGTCCAGGTTTGCAGACAAGAGCTCTTATTTGTTCAAGTCTCTCTGTATCAATTCAGAAGATACAAGCACAAGAAATATGAGAAGAACCAATAGGTTTGGATTCGTGTTGGCAATTGCAGAAATCCCCTCCTGATACCCAATCTGACAGTGTGCTTGTTTTATGATAGCATCTAGAGGCATCAAACAGGTATCAAGGATATAGTGTAATATGCACCATAAATGCAAACACACAGTAACAAAGTAGCCTCCAAATCTAGGAAAATACACATTTATATTTGAAAGAAAAATAAATAATTCATTGAAATGTGACTGTAAAACATCAAACATGTTTCCATGTCTCAGAGATAAAGATGGCCAATTCAAATATTAACTACCAGTCTCAAAACAGAGGTATTGATACAGATAAGTTTTTTAAGTTTCAAGTACATTTCGGGTTCTGTAACTAAAAAAAATTCTACACTTTCAGCTTAACTGGAAAGCATGACAGAATGTATGCAGGATGGAAAGAAGTCTACACAAATTTATGCCACGGCAGTAATTTAATGCTGTTGGTTGCAATCCTGTAGTGTGAAGCTTACTAGATAACACAAATATTCCAGCAGCAAATAGTTTTAAATTCCACTAGGAAAGAGTTCGGTTACTGTGATTTATTTTCATTTAGATTTCTTTAGAAGTATTTTCCAAGAACTGTGTCTAATTGACCATTAGAGTTTTCCCAGACAGTTTCAGTGCTTCAGCACCTTCATCCTTCAAGTGTCTTTGTTATTTTCTGTCTTCTTTCAGCAAATTTGTCTCTTGCACTGGGATGTAAATGACATATGGGCCACATGATACCTTTGAGGATTATGCCATTTGGAGTCTCACTGCTATGCCAGAGAACCAAGGCAGGTATTAGCAGGAGGTCATCACATACTGCAATATATGAAACACACACAAAAAATTTCCTTGTTTACTTTGCTTCTCATATTCCTTTCTAGTGAAATTATTTTCAGGAGATCTTTTTGGTTTTGGTTTTTTTGGGGGGTTTTCTGTTTGGTTGATTATTTATTTTTTTTTTTTTAATTCCACAGAGCTGGGGTCATCATTTTCACAACAGCCAAAGATGCTGTTCTGGATGTCTGTTCTGGATCCCTTCCTCTCCTAGAAGTTTTATTTACAGTTGATTACTTCACTAAGATAAAGAAATGGTCCTTACTGCAAGCATGACTCTAAGCTCATCATACAAGAACTCACAGAAAATGAGTTAGCAGGTATAGCAAAATCCCTGAAAATCTGCATAGCAAAATCTATGGCGGACCAGGTATAGAATATATTTAAGCTTTAACTAATATGGATCAAGAAGAACACATTAAGTTGACCAATTTAAAATCACAGGGATGCTTTTAGGAATATAAGAAATTCAGATGTTGGAACATGAGAATACTGCTGTCTTCAAGATCCCACAAATCAAATATACATCTGATAAATCCTGGAATATATATATAATATATATATCTCTTAAAAAAACTATCCACAGAGCACAGACAACCAAAACTAGTTCTTTCCCTTTCCCAGGAGAGATCTCACTGCTTTTGAACTACTGGTTTTCAGAGAAACAAGCAGGATTTCATTCCAGATGGCTGCACTGGGAATTCTCCCCTCAGTTAATTCACTTCTTTCTGATGAGGAGGATGTCAGAGGCTGAGAGAACCAGGATGCCAATTTAAGTGACCACAGAGTGCTGCTGTTCATGAAGCCTCTCTGATGGAGGATTAGATTTGTTTTGGCACTGCATTTCAGAAGACTCAAGGGCATACAATAATCTAAACCACAGACTGTCAGACTAGTTAGACTGAGTTTCTCTCCAGTCCTGGAACAAGTATGACTCACCAACAATCAGCACATATACTTAAATGAGTCTTCAGCACAGTGCTGGAAATGCATGTAGGGTGGGCAGTTCTTTTCAAGGGTTTGGGGTTTTATCTTTCTACTCTATGTCTGTGCTCTTCATGAACTGGTCTCTTCATCTGCAAAATACATCCACACGTGTATCATCTGCCTATTTTTTCCAAAACTTACCAATTACACAACATCATGTAATAGTGATGGCTGTAAGTAAGGTATTCTACTACTGTTTGTGTCAACTGTAAAACTCCAAAATCAATCTGTTCAATGAGCCAGTAATGTTGGGGTGACAATACCCACTGTGACCCTGAACATTTTTCCCTCATGCCTGTGACTGTCATCTAATTCTGCACTTAAGGAATGAATTGACTGAAATATCCCTAAGAGGAGAAAAGAAATTTGGCAGTGGGAAGTAATCATTAAATGTGGAAACTTCTCTTATATTCATTATTAGTGCTTACTTTTAACACTGTGGTCAGAGATGTAAAGAAAACCCTGAGAATCTGCCACAAAAACAAAACCAGAAAAATTTTGAAATATAATACTCCATTTTTGATATTGCAAAATATAAACTTGGTTACAGCTCAGGAACATTAAAAAACTCCTTAAATCTTAAATATTTTATTTGCTATTAACTTCCTGAAAATAACTAAGACTACATAAAAATTATGCTAGCATCTACTTAATTCTAATTGAAAACATAATTCTTTGTTTCCTAGTGAGTCAAGACAGCAGTGCCCTCAAGAGACATTTCATTATACAATATAGTCTTGTTTTGTAAAAAAAAAAACCCAACACATTATTTTAATTGCTTCACACCAGAGAAGAGAGACACTTGCAAACAAGAGCCAGACTTAAATGATACTGACATTTCTTGGAGAGGGCTTGGAGGAGAAGAAGAAGCCGAGTAATTCAGATTTTCATTTTCTAATGATTCTGAAGTTGCTGATTGTCAGAAACTGTAACATCAACATAAAGCTGAATATACATCTTTGCCAGCTACTCATCAAGCTTTTCTGCACAAACCACTTCAATACCCAGGCAGCTCTTTTCTTCTTTTGAAAAGGTTTTCCCAGTTTTCATTTGTCCCCTTTTCTCACAACCACTTTTACTGATATTGTGATAAAAAAACTGTTTGCTAATCCTGCAAGATGGTTCTCCTGAAAGTATGTGCTCTTTTTCTTCCCAGAGGTATACCATGCTTTCTAAGGTCATCAAGTGAGTGAAGAAACTTAGAAGTACAAGTTTGGAAATAACAGCACATAGACTGTCAGTCCTTATTAAGTCCAAGATCTATTACGGGGCACAATGATGGTTATACTCTCATTTGCTTTTCCACAAAAGCTACAGGTCAGAGCCCATTCAACATATTCTTGAAGAGTTCTAACATACAGGTTTATAACTATAACAGTCCTAAAAATGACTAGTAAAAATAATACAAAGATGACAAAGTACATGCAGTTTGCTGATTTTAGGTAATAGTTGGTAGTCACTGAGTGAATGTCACAGCCGCTGTATTGACATAAAATATTCATATATTAGAATAATTATGTAGTGCACAATTCACGCATGCAAATTTTTTCCTAGTTGAATGTATGATGCATCTAGTATCCATGATTAAGGTTGCATTTTAAACAAAATTCCCCTTACAAGAACAGCATTAATAAAAAGAAGTGCAGAAAAAGCCTATTCATGGAAAATTTAATTTGAATTTGGCTACCCATTGAGGCATACACTTCCAGATTCAACATCCAAGATTTTCAAGAATCAAAAGTAATTCCAAAGCAAGCTAATGGTTACAGAAGTTCAGATAACTTCTAAAGAAACAATTTAAGAAGTACCAGATAACTTCAGATGTTTGAAAAAGTAGCATCTGAAAATTGAGGGTTAAAGTTATTTAATTCAAACTAAATCACTATACTAAATCAGTTACATAGAGACCTTGTAGAAATAGGAATCAAAAGTTAATTACTTTTATGGAAAGAAAGTTTGTGTAATTTTTCACAGAAGACAAGATTGTATTTAATGTGATGCTAAAATAAATGATACTGCCAGACACACGAACGACTTTCTTCATTGTTACTTGACATGTTTAGAAGAAAACATCTAATCAAAAGATGGAAGATAGAAATACACACTGCAATGACTATTGTTTTTGTAATTAATTTTGTGGTTTTATAAAATTATTAATAATGTTGCTGTGAAGCGTAACCACATTTAGTTGACATTTATGAAAGTTTTCCAAAAGCTCACTCTATGGTATTATGCATGACCGGAGAGCTGAGTCATCTATATTGTTAGTCCCTCAAACCATAAACTTCCTTACTGTTAGCCTCACTTATCCTCCACTCCTTTATCTGTTGAATGTATTTCAAGATTATAAACCAAACATGTCCAGTCTTCAAAACTGGAACCAAATGGCTAGGTATTAGTGGGAAAGTGAAGCTTAACATGAAGTTAATAGGCAAATCAAGCACATCAGGTCAGAAAACAATGCTGAAACATATTTAGCAAAGGCACAAAGAGCAGTGGTATGCACCAAGCAAATCGGCTCTTCACATTTTAATAGGTGTTGCTAAGAGTAACTGCTGGAAGATCTCCACTTGATACCAAAGTTGTACTACACTAATTAAAATAGAAGAAAAAAAATAAATTTACAATTGTTTCCATTGGAAGATGTCTGGACTCCTTTTCACTCTCTCTCAACTCTAATGCACCCAGTTATTAATATTTCACTTGGCAAAGATTTTCCTACCTGGACTGCAAAAGATTCCATCATATACTGCAATTTCAAAAAGGCAATTTTGAGTGACTCCCACTGTACAGCAAACCCAAGTATGATTCTGTTAAAAATATTATTCATAATAAGATTCAAGTTCTTATTCTCACCAATTGTTTTAAACTATGACATGATTACATAAGATGCTCTAAATGTATTGCTGTAAGTATATAAAAAGTAAAAATAACATTGTAATAGCATTTCCAGTAAATACTCAAAATATAATTACTATGGTTTCTATGGAAGACAAGTTTGATTTATGCTATATTTTTTATGTTCACTGTTAGTTTAGATTTATAATGCATTTTGTTCATGCCGAGCTATCTTTATTTTAAAAATGGTCTCCAGCTGAGATGAACTAGTGTGACAGAATTTCCCCCTTCTAAGAGGCATTACTTAACATGTCTTTGTTATAGCATAGATATGTCAGAATGTATGTAATACAGCAACAATGGCTCTGCATCAAATATTAACTGCCTTTGAATCAACATAAGGAGTTTTTGGCGGCAAAGTCTGCCTCCAACTACATTTCCACAAAAATGAGATTCAATACTATTTTAATACACATTAGTGTATTGTCTGATTACATGCTTAAAGGAGACTCCAGTTCACTCTTCTGGGCAGAGCTGCTGTTCTGCTCCTCCTCAATTTGATACTTCTACCACTCTCTTCTGCAGTCATGTTTTGGCTTCATGCACATTTTCCCTCCAAGGTCAGCTGTGTGCATCTGCCTTCAACAGCACCATTCCCTATTTTCCTTGTTGTCTTTAATTCACATTCCTTCCTTGCAGCTTCTTCAAAATTTCTGCCTTTTAAGCTCACTTTACTCTCCAAATTCTGCTCAGTGTACACATCTCATGTCCACTTCCCATGCTCTTTGTCCTCTCGTGGGTATTTACAAGTCTCCGATATTTTAGAATAACATAAAAGTATATGCATACTTTCCTCTAAAATGAAGTTTCTTCTGCACATGCTACAGGCATTTATCCCTTGGAAAGCACTAAGAGAAGATGTTGATTTTGAGTCAGCAAGCTTAGGAGTATCTCTGTAATAGTTTTCCACTTGAACTAATTCTTATAGGTAGAGTTTTCAAAAACAACAGTCTTCCTACTAAAGTCTACATAAGAGATTAAGTTGAAGTTTCAGCCACAGAAACTCACACATTTACAGCATAGATACATTTTTTCTATTGAGAACAATAAAATGTACATTTTATGTTATGCATGTCTAAAAACGATCATTAACACAAGCGCTGTGCTATTATTTGGATTAAGTATCTTTAGACAAGCCTACTGAATTACAGAAAAAGATTAAAGAAGTATAAAAAAGTAAAGGTAATCTTACTTTTTCATCATCATCAGAAAAAGGAGCACCTCCTGGAGTCTTATTTATTGCTTGGGCAACACCAATGATCTCTCCATCACTGTTTCTTATGGGCATGCACAAGAGTGACTTTGTCTTGTATCCAGTCAGTTTGTCAATCTCATCATTAAAGCGTCGATCCTTCAAAATAAAATAAGGAAACATGAACATACATTTCATATATCTAAGTTTTCTTTAGGCAGCAAAGTACTTTTCTCAGTGTCTGATATAGTATTTTTCAGTAGTATTATGCTGTTCATTCTCTGTTATCACCCCATTCTTTATTAACTGTATTTTCTCACTTTTCTCAGAGAATCAGTGCAAGGTTTACCATTACATAACTGCATTCACTGGTGTCCCACATTTATACCTCAGAAAAATGACATAACTAAAGAATCACTACCAGAGCAGCTATGAGAAGAACCTGGAAAATGACGCTAAATTAAATATATGAGGAAAATAAATATGAGAAATCTTAGACTGCATAACACACTGTGGGCCTTGACAAAACAACTCCTCACACACATCTCAGCACCACAGCTGTGCTACACAACACCCTTGTCTCTAAACTGGAGGCATGTGAATTTGACAGATGCACCACCCGGTGAATAATAATTTGGCTGGATAGTCACATTCAAATAGCTGCAGACAACAGCTAAATAACAAAATGGAGACCAGTGACAACATTCTTCAGAGGTTGGTATTTGGACCAGCACCATAACATCGTTGTCAGGACCATGGACAGTGGGATTGGGAGCACCCTTAGCAACTTTGCTGAGGACACCAAGCTGTGTGGTGCGGTTGACACACTGGAGGAAGGGATACCATCCAGAGGGATCTTGCCAGGCTGGGGGAGTTCTTTGTTATTCTCCTGAAGTTCAAAAAGACCAAATGCAAGGTCATGCACCTTGATTTAGGCAATCCCAGGCACAAGTACAGACTGGTCAGAGAATGGATTGAGAGCAGTCCTGAGAAGAAGGACTTGAGGGCATTGGTTAATAACATGTTCAACATGACTCACCAAGAAGCACTTGCAGCCCAGCAAGCCAACTGTGTCCTGGACTACATCAAAAGAAATATCACCAGCAGGTTGTGGGAAGTGACTCTAGCCCTTTACTCAGCTCACATGAGTACTGTGACCAGCTCTGGCATCCCCAAAATAAGGGCATGGACCTGTTGGAGAAAGCCCAGAGGAGATGATGCAGAAGACTGCAGACTCTTCTATGAAGATAGGCTGAACAATTTCGGGTTGTTCAGCCTAGAGAAGCAAAGACTTCAGGGAAACCTTCAAGCACCTTCCGATACCTAAAGGAGGCCTACAAGAAAGCTGGGAAGGGACTTTTTACGAGGATATGGAGTGACTGTACAAGGGATTACAGTTTTAAACTGAAAGAGAAGAGATTTAGATGAGATACAATAAATAAATTCTTCACAATGGAGGTGGTGAGGCACTGGAACAGGTTGCCCAGATAAGTTGTGGATGCCTCATCCCTGGAAGTGTTCAAGGCCAGTTTGGATAGGGCTTTGAGAAACCTGGTCTAGTGAAAAGCGTCACTCCTCATAGCAGAGGGGGTGGTCCTCTGTTTAAAGTCCCTTCCAACCTAAACCATTCTTTGATGGTTCTAGGGCCATCTGTAAGCAGAGGATCTTTCACAGCTCCATGACAACGCAGGCCTTGGCACTGGCCATAGATGGTCAGTCACCCTGCCCATGGCTTTCACGTGTTTCAACACAGATAAGCAAACAATTAGAAGCTAAAGTGGTCATCCAGTTCCTGCTCACCACGCGACTACAGGCAGTGTTCAGTTTCTTCTATCTTAACCGATGCTGCTTGCTTTTCCATTTCTGTATTACTGCCAATACACTTTCCTATCAGTCAAGCTGTGGGTAACCACATGGTCCTTGCAGGCTCTGGTGAGGTCCCTGAGCTCTTCTGTGCACACACCATGGCCCTCCACAGCACTGAAAGGGCGGTTTGCAGTACACCAGACATGTTTTCAGAGTGTGTGAATGCTTGACTTTATATAAAAGGATAACAAGCTGCAAAGAATGATGTGCTACATTAAATGAGAATGCAGTGGAGGAGAATGAGCAGATCTGGTATGTACTAATTTCTAGACTATCCCTGGCTGTGAAGTCACTAATTGTATGTTATACCACCTTATAAATAGTACATGAGAAGTACCAGGAAGACTCAATTTCAGACAGAAGTAGTTTACAAAGTGGTGATGCTTTAAACTTATGTTTGTGAAGTTGCTATACTCACACTACATAAAGATGAAACAATGAAAGATTTCACGAAGACTGTCTGACAATACTAACATTCAACTAAGTAACTGTGGAGCAGGCTAAAATTGCATGGTCAAATATCTGGGTATCCTGTAAGTTCCTAAAATGTAGTGTACATGAACTAATTTTTCATTATTCTGTAGTGCTCTGTAATTTACTACAACTCTAGTGATAACAAAACAGCAACTGAATCCCTACAATAGATGTTTACCCTTAAGCTTTACAAGAATATCTTCTTGTAGTTTTGGTTATTTTCAAATTCTGCAGGCCAAGAATTTCATCTAATATAATCAACAGGGTTTTGTAATTGTTACTTAACATTTTTTTTAGGCATGATTATGTCATGTGTTTATGTATCTACTTAGGTTTTTTGAGCAGTGTTAATGCATAATTAACTATGAAGTTTTTCATTTATTTTAATTAGTTCTTATATAAAGTCTCTAAATCAGGACTGAATAAACTTGCAATGTAATTTTATTGGTCACAAAGCATGCACTTTGTAAAAAAAATACAGAATATGTACTGTGAGCACAGAACCCCTCTTAAAGGAGAATGACAGAAATCAAATCTCATACAGCCAAATACTAAAAAAATATTTAACATGTTGAAGAATAAAGATATTAATTAAAAGATTCTCTTTGAAGTAACATCAGCAAGTATTTTGTTTTGTTGTGGGTTTTTTTTGTTATTGTTTCTTTTTTTTGTTTGTTTTTGTTTTTTCCTAAGGCAATGAATGTGCCTGAGGTTACACATATACAGAGAAATGTACATAAGAAATAAATGCTTGCATCACAGTCAAAGATGACTTGTCAACACAATCTAAATCATACATAAAACTAGAATTGTTTCATATTTCTTATCATTCCTACTCTGTGTAGGGTCACAGGGCTATACAGAGTACATTTATATTCTCAAAGCTACAAAATAATCCAAGTCTCAGTAGTAGTACTGCTAATCCCAGCGCATTAAAAAATTACTTGAACTGCATTTAGACACTTCTTCCTTCAGATCTGAAGAACGGTTTGAGGACAACTGGAATAACACAATTCACACTACAAGATAGCATCTTATTTGTCAGTGAAAACAGACACCTTAATACCTGCAGAATTTCTGAAGGTGATATACTGTAAAACATGCTAAATTACCATCCTCAAAAAAATTGATAGGGCAAAAAATTTTCAGAGGGCCACAATATTACATCTTGAGATCAAATTAAATTTCATCACTGTGTGAGAAATAATGCTATCACTTCATAGAACAATTCTGAATGACATCCAGCAAAGACTGAAATCTGGTGTTAGTAATGTGATCATACATACACACTTATGTGTACAGGTCAAGGTGCCACTTTACATCCATAGGTGCTCACAATTTTTCTGTCAAGTAAAGGGATACTCCTTTTGCCCAATTTCTGTTTTATTTCAAATAAGATTGGTCAGATGGACTAGTATTCCAATGGAGTACAGTTGCAATAAAAGATGCAATAAAAGCATCTTCCTGGAAAACTAAGTATAAATAAAGCAATCTGCAGCAATTCATTCTCTGGAACTGTAAAACTCAGACTGCAGATCATAAAATAAGTCAAAGGAGTTGAGGAGAGGTAGTGTTACCAGCACCTTTGCTCATCTTGGTAGAAAATAGTCTTCTACAGCTCTTCAATAAGCCAGAGAGGGAATTACTGCTATTTACTTGCAGCATCTCTGTTCCTCTAGGGTGAAATGTTTATGCTGCAGACAATACTTACAGCCAGTGCAGACTTCCCTAACATGATGGAACTGAACTGTTGTACAGCATTAAGTACAACTTCTGTTTTTAAAAGTTTAGACAACATTGGTTGTGAAATAATGTCCATATTTGTCTCAAGTGATGAAAACAATCCATACAGTCTTTAATCTAAAATAAGATTTGATTATTATGAGGAAGATAATTCATTACTTTTTTACTGATGTTAAAAACTAAACAAGTTTTTTTTTTTCCCCTGACAGTTTTATATCCATTTTTATTTCCCTGTTGTGAATTCCAGATGGTATAGAAGTAGTTTGTCCTAGTCATCTTAAGACAATTTAGAAATGCTCTACACTCACCCCATCATAGATTAACATACATTTGGCTACTTTATTTCTTATTGCACATTTTCATACATTTCAACCGCAATGAATTAATACCAAATGTGGTATTCATATAGTTTTTTAGCCCTCTTCTGCCACAGAATATCAAGTTCCTGATTATTTTATTTTTTTTTAATCATGCTAATTTATTTTGTTCTGTTTTAATTCTACAACTTCATTAGGAATTGTTGCTCTTACTTAGACTTATTTCTGCCTCTGGAGTGTATTAAACAGTCTTTGCTTCTATGAAGACCAGATTACTAACATACAGTCAAGAGTCTCTTGAATTAGTTGTACCCAGCAACATCTTTAGGAGCACCAGAACACTCCATAAGGAATAGTTTTTAATAACAGCATCAAGGATCTTGCAATCTTTCCACAGGCTTCTAAACACTTATATCAACTTCAGTGAAGCTCAACTGTTCTGCACAGTAGAGAATCCTACCTAGAAAGACATGGTTCTTCTACAGAAGAGAGGGAAATGTAGGCTTCACTAATGAATAAATTAAATATGATTTCTTCAACTACTTCTTGGCAATGTTGAAACTACTATTTGAAATTAGCTATTGTTGCTGAAACACTGATAATATTCTTTGTGCTACTGAAGAAACAGTCCCCATTCTACTAATTTTGTTCCAAGCAAAACAGTACATGGGGAGAACACTGAAACTACAGCATGCCTTGAGCAGTAATGCTGTTGTTGATTTACTTCTGACGGCCCTTATTAAAAAAGTAAACCTTGGAGGGGAAGTTTAACAGGAAAAAGACAACTGTTGGGCAGGCAAAAAGTGAGTTGTGATTTTCTTATCTAAATACACTCAGATACATCATACTTTGTTGTATGAGATGAAAACTCAAGATACTGACCATGCTTGCAAGCTCTGATCCCATATGATACCCATTATCTTGAGGTACCCAAGGCTTCAGGCAATTTGAATCAGGATCTAACCAAATAATACCTTTTATCTTGAGTCCTCTGGATTGATCTCTGTATTCATAAAATTAGTCTGTAAATCTGACTATGAAAGCTAGACAAATTGTTAGTCAATGAGTTAAAAGTCAAATCAGCTGTATTAATGATAGAAGAGGCAAATGAGAGAAATTCATTAGGGCCAAATCCTTTCTTTGATGTCAATAGCAAATTGGCTATGTTCTTGAATTCATTAAAGAACAATCATTGATCATGATTAAATCTGAACAGCTACACTTAAAAGCCTACAAAAAAATTCCATGGCCATTTTAAAAGCCACTATTTCTATCCTTTACTAAAAGAATTTAAACTTTTCCATCCAAAAATTATGACAACATGCACTATTCCACAGAAGACTATGCAGGGTCTCTGAAATGCCCATGAAAGAGTCAAAACAAGTATTATTTTCTTGTTATACCTTACCTAAAAATCTAATTTTAATTTTTAATTTATTCTTTTTTCCAAGATATTTGAGGTTGCAGAATACATTATTCTGCAATAATGCAGAAAATAAAAAGTTTTGGCTCCTGAACAAAGTTTCCTCAACTGCATGTCAGTATTAATTTTCACTTTAAGTAGGTAGTTCATACATGGTTAGTAAAGATACAAGTTCCATTTGGTTTCTCTGTTTGTTTGGGTTTTTTTCAAACATAGGATAGCTCTTTGAACTTGGAAAGAAAAGAAGTCTTTTTACAGCCTTATCAAATCAAGTACATTTTATGTGAGCATTATTAACATGATTTAGAACAAAAAAAAAGTATAATCTAATCCAAGTTACCTAAGAATCGAATAATCCAATAGAAGACGAAACCTGCCTAAATATATTTCCAGGAATTAAGTCTTCCTGACAAAGTCAGTTTTCCTTCTCCAATGTGGAAGGAGAAAGTGTTTAAACTAGTGAAATGCACTACCAGCCAAAGCTGTCAACTACAAGAAAAAGCTATTTCTCATTTTATTTTATGATTTCAAAACACTGCTTTTTAATTACACAGAAGAGAACATTACAAAAGATGTTCAATTAATAGGCCTGAACCTACTGTATTTTACCATTCACTACACCATTTTTTTGTAATTTCTTTTTTCTTTTGAAAGGGTTCTATTAAAAAGAACACACAATAAGCGTGCATCAAAATTTCCCTGAGTATATTGTGTTTAAATTACTGATTGAGTTGCTAAGTTTTATCAAAAATATGAAATAAAAGTAGTATGTTTGACAGCATTGTTAACCTAAATATTACTGTAGTATCAAACTGCCTGGGATAGGCAAGTTTGATTTAATATACTCAAGTGTCAGAATTTATAGGAAGCCATCCTGCAAAAGACTTTAGAGAAATATAGAAATTGAAGTTAGAAGATTGTATAACTCAATTCAGTTTCTTAATCATGCTTTCTATGAGTATAAAACTTAAGCTTTTATAGAAAACAGAACAATCCAAGATAGCTAGTTATCTAGATTCAAAGCATAACATTAAAAAACCCCTAAATGTAAATAAAAAAATAAGTAGTGTAGTCTGATCTAGGTATGTTTCTCTAAAAAACCACACGTGGTGCAAGTTACACTGTGCATAAACAGGAAACAGAAACCAAGCAAAAAGACACTATAGTGGATATGGGGAAACCTTGTAGCGAAGAAATTCGCACACAAAACACAAGTAATAAATCAATCTCTGAAGACCAGGTAGGGATTGCTGCAGCTATACTTGTTATCTCCCCCAAAATCCTTGAAGCCCCAGAGACAAAGACAGCAGGAGAACAAACTAGTACCAGGCAGCAGCATCTCAAACCTAATTCTCACAAGTAAATAAGCACAGTTCAGTGATATTGTGACTATTTATACAGTGACAGCAATATTTCTTACAAGATAAATAAAACAGATGAGAACACACAAAAAAACCCCCAGTTCAGCCAATTCTATTTTTTCACTCCCAAAACAGTTCTTAAAAAAAAAAGTAGGGAACATTGATCCTCTAAGATTTTTCATTTCCACATTTAACACTAAGGCAATATATTGTTAGAACTTCTAAAATAGGTTACTTTGAGAAAAACCCCCAAAACCCAGAAGATGTGTTCATTTGCAACAATGCAATACTGAAGTTTTTGGTGTT